>SJYC01052175.1:0-33866 GCA_006408675.1 Madoqua kirkii
GTTCAAAAGATTCCAATATAGATGAAAATAAAGATTTCACCATTGACCCATTTTTTTTTCCCCCTCTGTGATTCCTTCTAACTAGTAGAATCTAAAGCTTTTCAGTCATGATAGTGGACTCAATCATGGGATAATGAGAAGGATACTCATTATCCTCATTAGCCTCTGTTTCCTGGAATACTACATAAAACTGCTCTGGAAACACATAACAACTTTGCTTCCCACTAACTAAAGTACAATATTGCCCACACGTAGATCAAGAAATTTGTCGGACAAGGCATTTTTTAATCAAAACCTCCACAAGCAGGGTCTCCTTAAGACAAACCAAGGATTCAAGCAAAAGGCCATGCTACTACGAGAGACCTGAAGATAAACAGGAAGTCTGTGACAACCTACAGGGTGGGATGGGGAGGGTGATGGGAGGGAGGTTCAAGAGAGTGGAGACATATGGCTGATTCGTGTTGATGTTTGGCAAAAACAAAATTCTGTAATTATTCTTCAATTTAAAAATAAATAAATCAATAAAAAGAAACACACAGATCTCAGGGCAACTATTTTTAAAGAGATATTCAGAAACTGTAGGAAACTGCTTGTCTTATGCAGGGAAGCTCACTGCTCCCAATAAATTATGCCAGGATGAGCACTCATAGGAACAGTATGGGTTTGACGTCTGTGAACCTTTTCACAGGGTAACACATTAGCAGACCTTTGGTTCCATTATAGGAAAGCTCTTCTGACTGATGGTTTTCCTGGTGGCTTGGTAGTAAAGAAGCCACCTACCAATGGAGATGACTTAAGGGATGAGGGTTCGATCTCTGGGTTGGGAAAATCTGTTCTACTATATAGTGTCTATTTCAAATAACACAGAAAATATAACATTTTGCCTGATCCATTGATTGGGCTTGATTTTGGACTTACCAACCTCCACAAGAACTTCTCACTCAAAGAAAGGATATGTTACTCCAGCCCCCTTAATTTTGATAACATGCTTCCTCAAAAGAAAGACCATTCTAGAATTTTTAGAACATGCTAAAAAGAATTAAAGTTCTATAATCTGTCTTTACTATCTACATTCAATCAGAAGAAAAGCAAATTTAAAGGCAACTCTATTATATGCTGGCAGGTCAGTTTTAATGCACTATAGGATGGTCTTGAACTATGTGACATTTTAAGTGCATTGAAACTTTTCTTTCTTGATAGATATTTTGCGACTCCAATATACTGGCTACTGTTGCCAAGGAAATATGACTTTGGGTTACTGCAGGGATCCAAAGGCTTTTGTTTCTGTTCTTGTTGCTTTTTATTAAATATTAACATGACAAAAATGGAAAAAGTAAATATAGAGAATAAATTCTGCCCCTTTCTTTTCAAAATGCATGAAATACAGATCCTCTGGTCACATCTCTGATTTAAAAATACAAAGATTTGTGAACTGACTTTCAAAACTGGTTTAGAGACTTTCTCTCAACCAGTGAGGCTTGTACCACCACAGTTCTCTTATTTTTTGTTCTGGACTGAGGCCCCTATGACAGTAGGGGACACTGATCATACACAATATTAACTACTAACCGCCAATGTGTTTACCTCCAAGTGGGAAAATTCTTTATGTGAATAAATGTGGTTAAAGGTCCACAGTATTATATTTCAGAAAATATGCAAAGAGAAGACAGAGAAATGCATGGTGCAAACTCTATAAATACCTTCAGCTGAGGTTCAAAAGATTCCAATATAGATGAAAATAAAGATTTCACCATTGACCCATTTTTTTTTCCCCCTCTGTGATTCCTTCTAACTAGTAGAATCTAAAGCTTTTCAGTCATGATAGTGGACTCAATCATGGGATAATGAGAAGGATACTCATTATCCTCATTAGCCTCTGTTTCCTGGAATACTACATAAAACTGCTCTGGAAACACATAACAACTTTGCTTCCCACTAACTAAAGTACAATATTGCCCACACGTAGATCAAGAAATTTGTCGGACAAGGCATTTTTTAATCAAAACCTCCACAAGCAGGGTCTCCTTAAGACAAACCAAGGATTCAAGCAAAAGGCCATGCTACTGCGAGAGACCTGAAGATAAACAGGAAGTCTGTGACAACCTACAGGGTGGGATGGGGAGGGTGATGGGAGGGAGGTTCAAGAGAGTGGAGACATATGGCTGATTCGTGTTGATGTTTGGCAAAAACAAAATTCTGTAATTATTCTTCAATTTAAAAATAAATAAATCAATAAAAAGAAACACACAGATCTCAGAGCAACTATTTTTAAAGAGATATTCAGAAACTGTAGGAAACTGCTTGTCTTATGCAGGGAAGCTCACTGCTCCCAATAAATTATGCCAGGATGAGCACTCATAGGAACAGTATGGGTTTGACGTCTGTGAACCTTTTCACAGGGTAACACATTAGCAGACCTTTGGTTCCATTATAGGAAAGCTCTTCTGACTGATGGTTTTCCTGGTGGCTTGGTAGTAAAGAAGCCACCTACCAATGGAGATGACTTAAGGGATGAGGGTTCGATCTCTGGGTTGGGAAAATCCCCTGAAGAAGGAAATGGTAACCCACTCCAGTATTCTTGCCTGGGAAATCCCATGGACAGAGGAGCCTGGTAGGCTAAGTCCATGGGGTTGCAAAAGAGTCAGAAACAACTTAGTGCCTAAACAACTTCTCACTGAACCATTAAAACCAGCCCAGGACTCAACTGCCACTCCCACTATGGAGGGATACTTCTTTTTATGTGATGCTTAGAGGAAATCACCTAGTTTTCATGTGGTTTGAATTTGGTCCTATGAAACCCTCAGAAGTTCCCTCCAGAGATAAATGAGGAGATCCTTGCCTTTATTAACATGCACAATGAACACAGGTGTCCTGGATGTACTTGCCAAACCTATTTTTATCCACCTCCCTACATGTAGGTACCTTTCATCTGCTCTGAACTCAGACCTATCTATTAGAGTGACTTTGTCAGTATTTCTTTAAAAATGGACTGATAATAAAATGAAATTTAACCTAGAAGCAGCAGTTTAGTAAGGGAAATGAAAACATCAGAAGTTATCTAATCATAACCACAGCCATCCAGAGCTCTGTCTTATCTGCTGGGTAATAAAAACGAAACCTTCCTAAGCTTGAAGAACATCAAATGAAGTAAGCAAAGTTGTTTGCCTCTGGCTTATGAGAGCATTGTTATGAAGCTTAACCAGTCAGTCAGTTCAGTCACTCAGTCGTGTCCCACTCTTTGTGATCCCACAGACTGCAGCACGCCAGGCTTCCCTGTCCATACCAACTCCCGGAGCCTACACAAACTCATGTCCATTGAGTTGGTGATGCCATCCAACCACATCATCCTCTGTCATCCCCTTCTCCTCCTGCCTTCAATCTTTCCCAGCATCAGGGTCTTTTCAACCAGTGTACATGAAGTACAAAACAATGGCATGGATTTGAAACACCTATGTTCTAGGAAAGTTTTTTTTTTTCCCCCCCCCAGGGGTGGAGGGAGTGGGAAAGTGCAGAGGGGAGGTTGTTTTAACATAAAGCAAAAAAGTAAAACACAAAACCGGTCCTTAAGAACAGAGATTAAGAGGGCAGTAGAGAGAAGGAAGGGGGAGAAAAGCACATCTCCTCTGAAGTGAAGGTAGCTTTTCCAAAAGAATAGGGCTTAGTATCAGTTTCAGGAGAACACTTTAAAATACCTTGGACAGCTCAAAACTCCTGGTTAGGGAACCAAAAACCAAGTGAGCCACAGCAGTGCTTTAAAAATTCTGGCAAAGCAGCAAGAGGATGGGGAGCTGGTTTTCCATAGTTTTGAATACAGGAGGAAAGAAGCAGAAGCATCAGCTCCAAAAGGCACGAAAATCCTCTGGCATCAATGGGTCAGTTGCAGGGGGGCGTGGATGGAGGGTATTTCTCAAAGTCTCCCAGGACACTCATCCTCCCTACACCACCGCACTACCATTCATCCTTCCTCCCTCCACCTCCGGTACCCCGAGGGCAGCACTTTTTAAGCTCGAGCCCCTAGGGACCATCTTTGCAGCCTGGGTTCTTCCGGGAGCCTGGCAAGTTCGGAGGCTGGAAGTCAGGCTTCCAAGGCCGCTAGAGGAGCGGTGGGACCTGGAGGAAGGGTGGGGTAATTGAAACCTTTAAAGCCTACCCTCCTCCTTCAAAGCGAGGGAGGAACGATCTTCCTATCAGCACTTTTCAGAGGTCAGCCTCCTCCCCCAAACGATGGTGATCAGTACACACTTGACCTCGCAGGTACCAACTCCTAACTGTTCTCTTCAATTTCACCCTAAGGTTCCTTGGGCTTCTGTGACCGCTTTGGTCCCGATCTCTTCAGTGGGCTGCGGCCAGCGCTCGAGAGGTCCCTCAGCCCAACCCCGTTCCCTCCCCGCGGTACTTTAACAGAGCAGAGAGTGCAGAGGGACGTGGCTGAATCAAGGAAGCTGAGGACCAAGGATGACTTTTAACCCAGAGAGCCCGAAATACAATGAAGTATTATCGCACCCTACCGTAAGGGTATTTACAGTGTTGTGTTAGTTTATGCTGCACAGCAAAGTGATTCATCTATATTTTTTTCATATACTTTTCCATTATGATTTATCATAGGGTATTGACTACAGTTTCCTGTGTGCTATAGTATGACCTTGTTATTTATCCATCCTATATATAAAATAGTTTGAGTTTGCATTTAATTAGGCCTCTTGGTCAGCTCTCAGTTTCCTCGTTGTAAAAGGAAGATATTTGATTGATCTTCAGTTCTGGGATTCTGCTTTTCAGCAACATCGTGTCTGCTCTGCTACACCACTACAGAGTGTTAAGTACATGAAGACTCCGTTCCTTTGGGTTTAAGGAGTGTCAGTATGCAACTATCACTATGTTGCAGAGACAGCTACTTGCCTAGAATGTAAAGGGAAAACTGGTGAAATACAGTCTAGAGTCTGTCTCTTATACACATCTGGCTCGAAGCGAAGCCCCGCACCTCAAAAGTTGGTCTCCGGCCGCAGCCGGTGCGCGGTGCAGGGTCCCGACCAACTTACCTGGCGCGGGCCCCGAAGGCGGGCTGGGCTTCGGCGGGCGACCTGAACGCAGCTGCGGTGTGGCCGGGGGCGGGGACGCGGTCGGGCTCGGGGGCCGTGCCGCCCTCCGCTCGGGCTCTTGGGCAGCTCAGCAACCGCGGAACGGAGAGGCGCCGGAATGGGAGTTGGGGCTGCGCGGGGACCCGGGCTCCATGCCGGGGCGGGGGCGGGGGCGGAGCTCGGGAGAGAGGTGGGGGCGCTGGGGAGCGGGGCGGAGCGGGCGGGAGGGAGCAGGGCGCGACCCCGCGGCGGGGAACTACGGCTCGGCTGAGAGCTTGCACCTTCTGACGAAACCCGCGCGCCCCACCGCCCTCGCGCGGCCGGCTCTGAGGCCTGGGAGCGAGCGCCCCCTGGGGGCCTCGGAGGAGGGCGCGGCCGGGAGCCCAGGGCACTGCCCCGCCCTCCGGGCGCGGATCCTGAACAGCTGTTGAGTCCTGGATGGCGGTCACGCTGGTGGCAGCTGCAGCCCTGGCTCCCCGCGAGGCCCAGTCGCTCACCTCGGAATTCTGGGGTCAAGTCACCGTAGAGACCTCCTCTTCATTTCAGAGGAAATCGGAAATATCTGGAAAGAGGTAGCAGTGATGCTACTCTTTGCACACATTCCTGGAAACTTCTTGGATGGATGCTCAACTGCCACCAAAAGCGGTGACGAGATCGCTCATCTCTGAACCCTCTATGTCTACAGGACTGCTTGGCATATGGTAGGAGCCTGGTAGTTATTTTTTAGTAAATAAATGCGTGAATAAATGAATGGACATTGAGGCTCTTTGTCATCTCATAATATCTTCCGGAATACATCCACTTTACAAATAATACAAGATAAAGAAATGCTTGGGGAGTACCACTGCTTAAAACTAAGTATAAACATGCCATCTTATGCTAAGAGGTTTACCATGACCACATGTTATGAAGCACTTTAGAAAGAAAGTGTGATTTTTGACTTTTCTGTTCCAAACTTAGGTCAAATTCAGGCAAGTGAGTGCTTCAGGTGTACACTGTGCACTGCTCTTGATTCTTTCCACAATAGTAGATAAACTAGACAGTTACATTCTCTCGGCATAGAGGGTATTGTCAGAACTACACATTGGACTTCAGAATCCATAAGGTTCAGAAAAATTTGTTTGGGATGACATGGAGGATATTACACACAATGTGGACGGGGAGACAGGGACATAGCTGGGTCTTCCTCCCCATCTTCTGAAGGCACATCTAACAAGACTGCTCTTCATTTAAGAGGTTATCAGCCAAAGAATTTTTACCAACCACAGTGTTCTAAATTTCAAAGGCCAGAAAAGAAATAATTGGATGAGGAACAGGTACCTCACTCATGGTTCTATAGAGCCAATTAGAAAGCTCTTTGAGAGGTAGAGGAAGAGACTTCAGAAAGAAAAATATAATAATATTTCTCTTCACCCAGGTTACCTCTCAAATATGCCATTTTGAAGGTCTTGAGACCTTCAGCCACAAAATATCAACCCTAGAAAGAAACTTAAGGAGCTTGTCTGTATAGTGATTGCCTTTGATTCACTTTGATTGGAGAAACTTGGATCAGGTGGTTAAGCACAAGTCAATCATTGTGGCTTCACAGGATTCCCTTGATGCTACGGCCTTCCACAGAGCTGGGGCGCATTCACTGCTCTCTGCTGCACTTCGAGAGCCGAAGTGGAGCTACACCTGACCCACAGCAACTGAGCATGAGACAGAGGATGGCCCCCAAAGGAAATTCATTGTCGTACTACAGGAAAATGAGGGATAGATGCTGTGCAGGCAAAGTCAGCATATGTTTACTGAATATGGAAACACTAAGTAAGAAAATATTCCTTTCCATTTTAATAAAGAAGTAGCCTTGGAGATAAAGTTGAGCTGGGTTGAATTTGCAAAAATGAGGGAAAGAAAAAAGGAAAGTGAGTATGTATTTCCTTGCATGTTGGTTGTGTCCTCTGAAATCTAAGTCCCATGAAAGCAGGTGATAGTCTGTTTTGTTGTGATCACAACCCTGATGCCATTGCAATATCTGTCACTTAGCAGATAGTCAATAAACATTTGTTAAATTTACAAAAATGCCTTAGAGTTTATTAAGCACAAGCATCTTATAAGAAAAGGAATTCAGGTGAGAGAAAAGGCATTAAGGTATGTTGATCATGTACTATTTTCCAGGCAATCTGTAAGCTACTCTATTGACCACCACCAATTGCCCACAGTTTGGGTGGTCAGAATGCCCAGACCAGAGAACATGGTGTTGATGGAAGCAGGCTTGAAAGCACAACTAAAAATGACATACCTAGGAACCACAGGGCAAATTACAGACAGAATCACAGAGAGAGTCCAGTATAACCACTGTTAGTCCCTGTGCTAAAGGCACAGACACACAAACTGAATACAGCGCCACTGCTTGTGACAAATATGTTTTCCTCTGCCAGCAGGCTTCAGCTCCCTAATTAGAAACAGTTGCCTGCAAACCAGTGTGCAGAACACACGTGCAACTGTACGCCAGAAATTTGGATTTTATTTTTCTCAAGGAAAAAAAATTACCCTGAAGGTAAATTCAAAGAGGTTCTCTGCCAGGCACAGAAAGCAAAATTCTCTCCCACCTCATCCATGAAACTAACAGTCCAGCCCATTTCTACAAATGAAGATCTATAACCAGCTCATGAACTCAGGTTGCAGTCACTACAAGTTGCTCCTTCGCTGGAGTCCCTTCAACAACTGTTACATCAAAACCCCCTATCTGTGTCACTCACCGCCTTCCAACTCTCCTCTTCATGGATTCTGAGCTGCTGGGCTCTACAGCCATAGTTAAAATGATCTAAAGAACGCCACGGGGTCACGGCGCCACTAGCATTCCCAAGCCGCAAAAGGAGCCTTCCAGTTCTGGTGCAGATCCTCTCACTGGGTCTCTGTTTGATAACATAAGGGGAGGCATTTGCTTACTGTCCTATGCCAGTATGAAAGGCACCCCTCCCATCAGTATGACAAGTGCAATACTGGAATGAAGCCAGGAAATAAAAAGAAAAAAAATGTGGATTCTTACCAATGCAATTGATCCCATTTTTTAAGGGTGACAGATGATGAAGGGGAAAAACAGACAGAGAATCAGTGCCCTGTATTGAAAACCTTGGATTCTTCCCTGAATGAGTCAGGGTGAGAATTTTGTTTTGAAACTAAATTCCTATTTTTTTTTTTTCTTTCTTTTTTATCTTTTCTTTTTTACATCCTCAACCAGTCAAAGAGACTGCTATAAATAACAGGACTTATTTTGGAGACTTTGAATCAGAAAGAATCTTGCATTCCTCCCCCTAGGGATATTTATATATATATAATGTGTTCTTTTTTCTATTTATGTGATTTTGAGAATTGACTGATATGTCTTCCTCTGGTATTTCTATATATGCCTGAAATGGGTTGTGTTACTGGAAAGCAGAGAGGAATGCTCTAAGAAAGTCCTTCTAAGATGCTGAGAGTCAATGGAGAACTGATACGCACATTCCAACCTTGTGTCAAGATGATAATCTTCTACTATCTGTCATCCTTGTACCTGAAGACCTCAGGCACCTATCCACCAGTCACAACCTCCCAGTCCTGAAGGAGTGCCCTATTCTTTTGTCTACCAATAGGTGGCATCAGAATCCCTTTAGCTCTTCATTGCTTTTTAAAAATCATTGGCAGAGAGCGTTTTCTTTCTGAGATTTTATATTTTACCATGGGTGACGCTTTAAAAACACTAAATTATCTTTCTATTATGTCAAAGAAGATTATCCCATTTATCTCTTTTTTTTAATTTATTTTATTGAAGTTTAGTTGATTTACAGTGTTGTGTTAGTTTATGCTGCACAGCAAAGTGATTCATCTATATTTTTTTCATATACTTTTCCATTATGATTTATCATAGGGTATTGACTACAGTTTCCTGTGTGCTATAGTATGACCTTGTTATTTATCCATCCTATATATAAAATAGTTTGAGTTTGCATTTAATTAGGCCTCTTGGTCAGCTCTCAGTTTCCTCGTTGTAAAAGGAAGATATTTGATTGATCTTCAGTTCTGGGATTCTGCTTTTCAGCAACATCGTGTCTGCTCTGCTACACCACTACAGAGTGTTAAGTACATGAAGACTCCGTTCCTTTGGGTTTAAGGAGTGTCAGTATGCAACTATCACTATGTTGCAGAGACAGCTACTTGCCTAGAATGTAAAGGGAAAACTGGTGAAATACAGTCTAGAGTCTACCTACTAGTAATGCACCAGTGTTGATTTCTTAGTTATGACAAATGTCCTACGGTAATATACATGATCTGTTAGCTCTAGGGGAAAATGGGTGATAACTGTACGGAAATTCTCTGTACTGTTCTTTATAACTTTTCCATAAATCTAAAATTATCCCCAATTAAAAGTCTATTTTTAAAAAAACACACAACTTTTCCACTTGGTCTCCTTAAGATACAGTTAGACTAACTGAAGTTAAGCCTTTGCAAAATTTTCATGATCTGGATAAATTTTGTGAAATTAATGGTTATTTAACTTAAGGTATCATTTTTTTTATCACTTTGTCAGCAAAATCTTACTTTATCTGCTTGGCATCTTCAAGTCAAATGTCTCCTTGGCAAATTCCACAGGAAGACATTTCCCAGGTTTCTTCACAGAACTCAGAGAGAATATTGATGAGAATGGCCAAAGAATTAGGAACCAGCCCAACTCTCCTAGCCTGGTTGGTTCTCACAGGGCAAAGGAATTAAGAAATGACCAGAAAACAAAAACAAAAAACCAAAAGATGCCTGTGAAACAAGGACAGAAAGTCAGAGGATGTCATTTGTACATAGTCATTTTTCTGATTGCAACTCTGCTTTCTGCATTTTCCCAGCAGCACTGCCTTTAAAGTGAATCACTGGTGATCAAAGGCAGACCAAAATAACACATTGTTCCTCCAGAGAAGAGAAGGTGAAATCCTATCATTCTGAGGGTGTTCTTGGAGGAAAAGGAAAGATGAGCCAGAGAAAGACCACACTGCCTCTTTTTTCTAAAAGTGAGGCCTATAATTTTGCTCTTTTGAAAATCTTTTTTAAAAACACTTGCCTACTGGAAGAGGCATAAGGAATGCTGAGGCCTATATTAAAAAGTTTATCTGTTTTGTTTCTATCACCTCCTCTGGCAGCAGCATGCAGCAGGGTGATCTCCATTGTGTCTGATCTTGTGTTGGTATTTATGGGAAGAGAGACATTAGCAGGTCCTCAGCATCTGAAAACCAGGCACTGTACTAAGCCTCTGTAGATGTATTCTCACTGATTTTTCCCAACAGTGCAGGGTAACAGAGTGGGAGATTCCAAAAAGTGATCACTATTCTTCCCCTTCATAATATGTGGATATATATGGATGTATCCCTTGCCAGGTGGCTTTACAACTCCTCTAATTGAGTAGGGGGGGTTACATGTTTTAAATCTAAGCTGACCTTGTGTTCAAGAGAAAGCTGCAGACGTTTGGTGCCAGCTCTGAGCCTAAACTTCTAAAAAGACTGGCATATTTCCACTCAGTCACCAGGAAAAGTCTGGTCCACCCTGTTGGAGGGTGATTAACAGACGAGTGGAGATGAGCTACTGCAATTGAAGCCCAGACATGTGAGACGACCTGGGCAAGATCAGCAAACTGGCTCTCAGTCCTTGATTGGCCGTAGACACATGAATCAGCCAGGCCATAAACAACTGAGCCTGGGAAAAAGATTGAGCTGATAAATGCTTCATAGTTTAAGCCACTGAGTTTTGAAAGTGGTTCGTTATATATCAAAAGTACAAGAAGATAGTCAAATTTCTTTAAAAGTTAAAAGAAAACTGAGGCATAGAAAGATTGGATAAGTTCTCCAGGGCCACACAGTTAATAAGTGGGGAAACTCAAGAATCAACCCAAGGACTAAATAAATCCAAGGCCTCTACTGAACCTCTGCCCATGGAATGAAAACAAGAATAAAAACCAACACAACCAAGTGTCACAGTTACTTGAATGTGATAAAACTAGAGATCCTTCCCTAGCTTTCTCCCATTAGTGAACAGTACGGGTGCATGTATGTACCTTTGTAAAGAATGATGTATTCAGTGGAGAGAAGGGTGAGAGACAGCTATTTTTTAACTTCAATAACATAGTCTGAAACAAATGCATTAACCTTGGTGTAAAAATGTAATCACCTCACAATGAGAAATGATTTGCTTTTGACAAACTGGCTTATTTCTCCGTTAAAAGCAAGGCCAATAACTACTCAGCACTCCTTTTCTCTCTCCCTGTGGGGCTCTGCCATTCATCCCTCCTTTGTGCCTTGTCTCTTTCCAAACTTTTCTCCTCTTGTCTCCTGTGCATGTCCTTTAACTTTCTGTCTGTCACAACATAAATAAAAGTAGTTTAATTAGTGCCTAATAGCCCCATTCCCCTAACTCTTTTGGGCCAAGAGTGTATTCTGAGAAACATGAAGTATAACCTGGGAAGCATTCTTCAGGAACCAGATTCTTGGTTGGAGAAGTTTCCTCCAAGCCCTGGCTCCAAGACTCCACCTTTCCCCTGCCTATGGCCCCACCCATGCCCTCAGACTTGGAGCAGCCCAGGAAATTGCCCCTGGCAGGCAATGATAATAAATATCCCCTGATGAAGCAGTGTGGGTTCTACTCGAACACCTTCAGTCCTGGAAGTTGAATAAACTTGGATAAACTTGGGAAAGTGTGGCTCCTGCATGAATCTGAACCGCCTATGGCAGGCCAACCTTGACAAGTTCAACACAAAAGTAAGAACTTTTGACGTTTCTGTAGACCTCAAAGAGAGCCTGGAGCATAAGCTCATTGGGTCCACCGCCAAGCTTCTCACCAGACTACTTATTGCTGCAGGCATACGTGCCCAAGGTGCAAGTGCTCGACCTGGTGTTGCAGGTCCAGGGTCCCTGCAAGAATGAGACTGAGAGGAGGAAGCAGCTGTACCTGAGCCAGGTATCAAGCAGCTGCTCGAGTGAATGAGTGAAGTCTCTCAGTCGTGTCTGACTCTTTGCGACCCATGAACTGTAGTCTACCAGGCTCCTCCATCCATGGGATTTTCCAGGCAAGAATACTGGAGTGTGTTGCCATTTCCTTCTCCAGGAGATCTTCCCGAACCAGGGGTTGAACCCAGGTCTCCCGCATTGTAGGTAGACGCTTTACCATCTGAGCCACCAGGAAAGTCCTGCTGGTCATTGACAAAATTTGATAACTTCATTGTCCGGCCTTGATTTTGTCATTCCTCTAGTTCACTACTTCTTTCTTTGGCTCCACAAGACAGTGAAATAGATTATGACATTCCTCTGTTTAAAACCCTTCAGCCCTTTTCTATTGTTCTCAGGAGAGTCTGAACTCCTTAACACGGCAAAGTAGTTCCTACATGACCCAGTTTTTCCTACTTTTCTGTCTTGTCTCATACTATGACCTCATCCAGTTCCTGACAGACACTCTTTAGCTAGATTGGATTTATTTCAGGTCCTTTAGCTCCTATTTCTGAGCCTTCCCTCTTCCCATATGCTGTTGTCTCAAGTGGGAATTCTTTTCAAGAGTGTAAACACACATGCACACAGACACACACACACAGACACACACACACACACACACACACACATTTTTAAGTCTTAGAAGAAATTTCCCTTATGCTGAGAATCTTGCCCTGAATGTCTTAAACGAGATAACACAGCCTCATTATGTTCCCACAAGTAGTCTGTATTACCCTATGATAGCGTTTACCACCGGAGAAGGCAATGACAACCCACTCCAGCACTCTTGCCTGGAAAATCCCATGGATGGAGGAGCCTGGTGGGCTTCAGTTCATGGGGTCGCTAAGAGTCAGACACGACTGGGCAACTTCACTTTCATTTTTCACTTTCATGCATTGGAAAAGGAAATGGCAACCCACTCCAGTTTTCTTGCCTGGAGAATCCCAGGGACAGGGGAGCCTGGTGGGCTGCCATCTACGGGGTCACACAGATTCGGACACAACTGAAGTGACTCAGCAGCAGTAGCAGTAGCAGCAACTGTATTTGCTGGTTTAACTACTCATATACCTTAACATGCTGTATGTTTTATTTGCCATTGTATACCTAGGGCTGTCACAGAGTTTTGCATGTAGTAAACTCTCAGCAACTATTCATTGAATATATGAATTATGTCATTATTCTTCCTTATGTATGATTTAGCTTCAAAAGAGTTTTCATGGATTTTCAGACTCAATATACAAGAAAGCAAAGTTGGAATATTTTTTGGCAATAAGTATTAGAAAAAATAACACAAGCTAGCATAAAAAGCCAGGAATAATTGGCTCATGTATTTGGAAGACAGAATAGGCAGGATAATAATCAGATGATTCTTAGCCAGAAACTCTGGCTGTCTTACTGCTCTGACAGAAAATGAAGTGAAAGTGAAAGTCACTCAGTCATATCCAACCCTTTGTGACCCCATGGACTACACAGTCCATGGAATTCTCCAGGCTAGAATACTGGAGTGGGTAGCTATTCCCTTCTCCAGAGGATCTTTTCAAACCAGAGATCAAACCCAGGTCTCCTGCATTGCAGGCAGATTCTTTACCAGCTGAACCACAAAGGAAGCCCAAGAATACTGAAGTGGGTAACCATTCCCTTCTCCAGGGGATCTTCCCGACCCAGGAATTGAACTAGGGACTCCTGCATTGCAGGCAGATTCTTTACCAACCAATCTATCATATAACTGCTCAGATTACACATTTACATATTCAAAGGCTGTAAGGGACCACTTTTGTCCGGAAACACTAAGCAAAAGTTTCAAGGTCTTTTCTGATTGGATCACTTAGGCCATATAACCATCAAAGGGTCAATGCTGGGAGCAGGATAATGTGAAATGCTGATGTCTTAAGCGCTCCACTCCAAAAATAAGTATGTTGTGTGGGGAAGTAGTGGCCAGTATTGAGAAAAGAGTTCATGTGCTCACAGACATAGAGTACAGACTTGTGGTTACCAAGGGCAGGGGGTAGTTACAGTAAGGGATAGATGGATGAAAAATTGGGGATTTGCAGATGCAAATTATTATATAGAGAATGGATAAGCAACAAAGTCCTACTTTAGAACAGCAAACTATATTCAATATCCTGTGATAAACCATAATGGAAAAGAATATGAAAAAGAATGTATATATGCATACAAAAGAATGTGTATACAATGTACACAAAAAGATCTTCACGACCCAGATAATCACTATGGTGTGATCATTCACCTAGAGCCAGACATCCTGGACTGTGAAGTCAAATGGGCCTTAGGAAGCGTCACTATGAACAAAGCTAGTGGGGGTGATGGAATTCCTCTTGAGCTATTTCAAATCCTAAAAGATAATGCTGTGAAGTGTTGCACTCAATATGTCAGCAAATTTGGAATACTCAGCAGTAGCCACAGGACTGGAAAAGGTCAGTTTTCATTCCAATCCCAAAGAAAGGCAATGCAAAAGAATGTTCAAACTACCACACAACTGCACTCATCTCACACTCTAGTAAAGTAATGCTCAAAATTCTCCAAGCCAGATTTCAGCAATACGTGAACTGTTAACTTCCAGATGTTCAAGCTGGTTTTAGAAAAGGCAGAGAAACCAGAGATCAAATTGCCAACATCTGCTGGATCATGGAAAAAGCAAGAGAGTTTCAGAAAAACATCTATTTGTGCTTTATTGACTATGCCAAAGCCTTTGACTGTGTGGATCACAATAAACTGTGGAAAATCCTGAAAGAGATGGGAATACCAGACCACCTGACCTGCCTCTTGAGAAATCTGTATGCAGGCCAGGAAGCACCAGTTAGAACTGGACATGGAACAACAGACTGGTTTCAAATAGGAAAAGGAGTACGTCAAGGCTGTATATTGTCACCCAGCTTATTTAACTTCTATGCAGAGTACATCATGAGAAATGCTGGACTGGAAGAAACACAAGGTGGATTCAAGATTGTTGGGAGAAAGATCAATAACCTCAGATATGCAGATGACACCACCCTTATGGCAGAAAGTGAAGAGGAGCTATAAAGCCTCTTGATGAAAGTGAAAGAGGAGAGTGAAAAACTTGGCTTAAAGCTCAACATTCAGAAAATGAAGATCCTGGCATCCAGTCCCATCACTTCATGGCAAATAGATGGGGAAACAGTGGAAACAGTGTCAGAGTTTATATTTTTGGGCTCCAAAATCACTGCAGATGGAGACTGCAGCCATGAAACTAAAAGATGCTTACTCTTTGGAAGGAAAGTTATGACCAACCTAGACTGCATATTAAAAAGCAGAGACATTACTTTGTCAACAAAGGTCTGTCTAGTCAAGGCTATGGTTTTTCCAGTGGTCATGTATGGATGCAAGAGTTGGACTGTGAAGAAGGCTGAGCATCAAAGAACTGATGCTTTTGAACTGTGGTGTTGGAGAAGACTCTTGAGTCCCTTAGACTGCAAGGAGATCCAACCAGTCCATCCTAAGGGAGATCAGTCCTGGGTGTTTATTGGAAAGACTAATGCTAAAGCTGAAACTCCAGTCCTTGGCCACCTGATAAGAAGAGCTGACTAATTTGAAAAGACCCTGATGCTATAAAAGACTGAGGGCAGGAGGAGAAGGGGATGACAGAGGATGAGATGGTTGGATGGCATCACCGACTCAATGGACGTGAGTCTGAGTGAATTCCGGGAGTTGATGATGGACAGGGAGGCCTGATGTGCTGCGATTAATGGGGTCGCAAACAGTGGGACACAACTGAGCAATGACCTAAACTGAACTGAACTCCTACAACTGAATAATTTTCTATATTGCAGAAATAAAACCACATTGTAAATCAACTATACTTCCAAAAAATATATTTGAAAAAGAAAACCTATTCTCACAACAAGTCTAAAAATAAAAAAGGAGAAGAGTCATGTGCACCAGCTGTAACTGACAATGACTCTGCATTTGTCACCACATTGTTTTCCATGACTGAATTCATGATGATTCACAGGACATACATTCCGTGTATGATCTGCTCTCAATATATCTCACATTATACAGAGGGAACGGTGCTCAAAGTAGGGCTCCTTTATCATGATTGGCAGAAACTCTAAGCCTCTTGATGAATAATCACTCAAAGTTAACATTTTAAATGCAGAGGCTTCATCAACTATTTCTAAAAAGCAGTTCTTCAAATGTGCTCTACCAGCTCCAGCTGCTGGTTGTTCCTGGCTTTGGGAATGACTTCTCTCTTTTGGGTCTTATTTTTCATTTCTGTCTTATTAGTTTTAATTAATTAGTTTTTAAATTCAAGGATAATTACTTGACAGAATTTTGCTATTTTCTGTCAAATATCAACAATAATCATCCATAGGTACACCCATATCCCCTCTCTCCCAAATCTCCCTCCCAAGTCTCCCTCCCATACCTCCCCATTCCACCCTTCTAGTTTGTTACACAGCCCCTGTTTGAGTTCCCTCAGTCATATGGAAAATTCCCATTGGCTATCTAGTTTACATATGGTATTGTAAGTTTCCATGTTACTCTTTTCATACATCTCACCCTTTCCTCCTGCCCTCCCCACCATGTTCATAAATCTGTTCTCTATGTCTGTTTCTCCACTGCTACCCTGCAAATGAATTCATCAGTACCATCTTTCTAGATTCCATATATATGCATTGCTGCTAAGTCACATCAGTCGCGTCCGATTCTGTGCAACCCTGTAGATGGAAGCCCACCCAGCTCCTCTGTCCCTGGGATTCTCCAGGCAAGAATACTGGAATGGGTTGCCATTTCCTTCTCCAATAGTGTATGGTATTTATCTTTCTCTTTCTGACTTACTTCACTCTATATTGGATTAGGAAATAGCAACCCACTACAGTAGGCTTGCCTGGGAAATCCCATGGACAGAGGAGCCTGGCAGTCTACAGTCCAAGGGGTCACAAGAGTCAGACATAACTTAGCGACTAAACAACAACAAGAAAACCCCAGAGTTCCCAAATATTAACTTTTATATTCAGCATCTGCATAGACTTACTTAACATACTTGATTGGCTTATGACCATCAGAATTCTTTCATGCCCACCTGTCTTTAGTTTGCCTCCTGATGTTTGTAGCTTGCTTCAATAATTCCCAACTTACTGTGACATTAGAACATTATTTAAAGGAGTTAATTCTACTTTATTAAAATTTAATGAGGGTTAGTACATTATTGGGAGAAGGCAATGGCACTCCACTCCAATACTCTTGCCTGGAAAATCCCATGGACAGAGGAGCCTGGTAGGCTGCAGTCCATGGGGTGGCTGAGAGTTGGACACAACTCAATGACTTCACTTTCACTTTTCACTTTCATGCATTGGAGAAGAAAATGGCAACTCACTCCAGTGTTCTTACCTAGAGAATCCCAGGGACGCTGGAGCCTGGTGGGCTGCCATCTATGTGGTTGCACAGAGTTGGACATGACTGAAGCGACTTAGCAGCAACAGCAGTACATTATTGGGCTTCCCTTGTGGCTCAGCTGGTAAAAAATTCGCCTACAGTTCAGGAGACCTGAGTTCGATCCCTGGTTTGGGAAGATCCCCTGGAGAAAGGAAAGCCTACCCACTCCAATACTGTGGCCTGAAGAATTCCATGAACTGTATAGTCCATGGGGTCGCAGAGTCGGACATGACTAAATGACTTCACTCACTCTTTATAACAGGCTCTATTTTCTTCCACCTCTTTAGAACTGACTCAAACCTGTTCTTTTATGGCAGAATAATATTCCATTGTACATATGTACCACAGCTTCTTAATCCATTCATCTGTTGATATACATCTAGGTTGCTTCCATGTTCTAGCTATTTTGAATAGTGCTACAGTGAACATTGGGGTACGTGTCTTTTCAATTTTGGTTTCCTAAGTGCATATGGCTGCAGCCGGCACACTAAGCACAGCTGAGAGGACCTACCCCACGTCCGAGGTCAGAGGCAGACCCCTGGGAGGACCCCATGCCCGAACGGCAGTGACCAAGAGGAGTTACCCCACGTCTGAGGTCAGGGACAGTGGCCAAGAGTGCCAGGCTACCACGGCACAGGAACGGCCGGGAAGAGCTACCCTGTGTCCGAGGTTAGGGGTGATGGCCGAGGGGAGCTAACCCGCATCCAAGGCCAGGGACAATGGCTGAGAAGAGCTACCCCGCTTCCAAGGTAAGGTGCAGCAGCCGAGAGGAATCACCTTGCGTAGGAGACCAGGGGCGGCGGCTGAGGCCAGGAGTGGAGGCCAGGAGGAGCAAGCCCACGTCCAAGGAATGGTGGCTGTGTGGGCACAGGAGGGCCTACAGGAGCCATCCCACGTTGAACACCAGAAAGGGCATTGGTACAAGATACCGCTAGTCCAGGTAAGGAGCAGTGGCTGCAATTTGCTGGAGCAGCTATGAAGAGATACCCCACACCCAAGGTAAGAGAAACCCAAGTAAGTCCTTGAATTTGGAGCTCACTATAATTACAGCATGACCTAGGGCCAGTGAAAAGCTTCTCTGCATCTCTTGCTGTCTGTCAAGAGAGACAGAATTGTATGTCAGGTGGATGATACTACTCTCATGTTCAGAGATACAAGTACTTCAGCTTTCAGGAAGGATTTGAATGGCAAAAACACTTAGGTAAAAGAAAAGAGTAAAAAACTTATCAAACTCTTCCTCCTCAAAATCAGCCATTCAGACAGCATAAACGCAAAACTCCTTGCATGATGAAGTGTGGATTTCCCAATAGTGCTGAGAATCCATTTTCCCTCCTTATGCTTCAGTTTGTGGATCTAAAGATACTTATACATTAGCAAGATATTTCCAACAGTTTGCACATGGTTGCTTAAGATCACTTTTCAACAGTATAATCGCTATCAATCACATTTTATGTACGTAAGTCTAGGTGTAATATATGGGCAATTTCATAGAACACCATCGTCAGACAAGGTCAGTCTGTAATCATGATGGAGCAAGATGAAAACAGGACCGCTTGAGAATCATGTTCTGAGTACAAGAGCATTTCCAAACCAAAACATGACCAAGCCTCCCTCTCTCCTAGATTTTATGAGAGACTACTAGTTCTTTATGTACGGATACAACTTAATTTTAACTCTCTTCTTACTTTCCAGATAAGAATTACTAAAATTCCCAAACACAAAATTACATCTGTTTCCTGACAGCACCCAATCCTAGGCAATATCCCACTTCTCTAAATAGCACTCAAAATTACTTTAACAGCCCAAGTCCTATAAGTCCCTGCTCATACATTCTTAATAAGAAAGTCCATATTTCCTATAATCAAGAATCCCAACACACTATAGAGGCCTTCCTGTGGTCTTTGATTGGAGGGCTTTGCTGGTACTGTTTTTCTGGTTGTTCTCTTGCTAAGTCATGTGACCCATGGACTGCAACTTGCCAGGATTCCCTGTCTTTCACCATCTCCAAGTTTCTCAAACTCATGTCCATTGAGTCAATGATGCTATCCAACCGTCTCATCTTCTGCCTTCCCCTTCTCCTCCTGCCTTCAGTCTTTCCTAGCCTCAAGATCTTTTTCAATGAGTTGGCTCTTTGCATCAGGTGGCCAAAGTATTGGAGCTTCAGCTTCAGCATCTGTCCTTCCAATGAATATTCAAGGTTGATTTCCCTTAGGGTTGACTGGTTTGATCTCCTTACAGTTCAAGGAACTCTCAAGAGTCTTCTCCAGTATCACTGTTCAAAAGCATCAGTTCTTTGGTGCTCAGCCATTTTTGAGACCAAACTCTCACATCCATACATAACTAATGAAAAAAATCATACCTTTGACTAGACGGACCTTTGTCAGCAAAGTAATGTCTCTGTTTTTTAGTATGCTTTCTAGGCTTGTCATTGCTTTTCTTCCAAGGAGCACTGTCATTCTAGGTCCTGCAAATATTAAGGAAGGTCCTACCTAGAATGTGGGTTTCAATTCCAGTACAGCTTCCCCAGCAACTGGAGTTATTGCTGCTCCCTCACTAGTTACCAAGGGCCAAACATATCTCTAAGATCATGACTAACCCCTCCACACACAGCACTGGAAAGGAAATTCCTCAGAATAATTCAACACTGTCCCTTGTGAAATGATAAACCTGGTGATAGTTATTTATCCTTGGAAGAATTTATTTATTGAATATTTACTAAACACCAGTTATGTGTTAGAAACTATAGTTACTGAGGACATAGCAGTGAATAAATGGATAAAAATCCCTGTGCTCATGTCATTTATATGCTATGGAGCATTATGACTTCTTCCTTGCCTGGCTTATTTTAACAGAGTGTCTATATTAGATGTAAATGGATTTTTCTTATTTAGGGTGGATAACACAACCTAAGTAATGCTGAAAATTCTCCAAGCCAGGCTTCAGCAATATGTGAACCGTGAACTTCCAGATGTTCAAGCTGGTTTTAGACAAGGTGGAGGAACCAGAGATCAAATTGCCAACATCTGCTGGATCATGGAAAAAGCAAGAGAGTTTCAGAAAAACATCTATTTCTGCTTTATTGACTATGCCAAAGCCTTTGACTGTGTGGATCACAATAAACTGTGGAAAATTCTGAAAGAGATGGGAATACCAGACCACCTGACCTGCCTCTTGAGAAACCTGTATGCAGTTCAGAAGCAACAGTTGGAACTGGACATGGAACAACAGATTGGTTCCAAATAGGAAAAGGAGTACGTCAAGGCTGTATGTCACCCTGCTCATTTAACTTCTATGCAGAGTACATCATGAGAAACGCTGGGCTGGAAGAAACACAAGCTGGAATCCAGATTGCCAGGAGAAATATCAATAACCTCAGATATGCAGATGATACCACCCTTATGGCAGAAAGTGAAGAGGAACTAAAAAGCCTCTTGATGAAAGTGAAAGGAGAGAGTGAAAAAGTTGGCTTAAAGCTCAACATTCAGAAAACGAAGATCATGGCATCTGGTCCCATCCCTTCATGGGAAATAGAGGAGGAAACAGTGTAAACAGTGTCAGACTTTATATTTTTGTGCTCCAAAATCACTGCAGATGGTGACTGCAGCCATGAAATTAAAAGACACTTACTCCTTGGGAGGAAAGTTATGACCAACCTAGATAGCATATTGCAAAGCAGAGACATTACTTTGCCAACCAAAGTCCGTCTAGTCAAGGCTATGGTTTTTCCAGTAGTCATGTATGGATGTGAGAGTTGGACTGTGAAGAAGGCTGAGCACTGAAGAATTGATGCTTTTGAACTGTGGTGTTGGAAAAGACTCTTGAGAGTCCCTTGGACTGCAAGGAGATCCCACCAGTCCATTCTGAAGGAGATCAGCCCTGGGATTTCTTTGGAAAGAATGATGCTGAAGCTGAAACTCTAGTACTGTGGCCACCTCATGCGAAGAGTTGACTCACTGGAAAAGACTATGATGCTGGAAGGGATTGGGAACAGGAGGAGAAGGGGGCGACAGAGGATGAGATGGCTGGGTGGCATCACTGACTCAATGGACGCGAGTCTGAGTGAACTCCAGGAGCTGGTGATGGACAGGGAGACCTGGTGTGTTGCGATTCAGGGGTCACAAATAGTCGGGCAGGACTGAATGACTGAACTGAACTGAACACAAGCCAAATGAGAAACCTTTTGATGACCAGTCTTAACTTCTGTGCCCTATGCCCTTATTTAAGATGCAGGAATAAGATTTAAGTTTCAAAGCAGACACAACTGAGGGTGAATTCTCTGAATGTTAGTCTGTTTTGTTAATTTAGAGTTGTTTGTTATCAGCAACATGTATTTGTACACAAACAAATTATTCTGTTTATAAAACTGGTTTCAAATTAAATGTGCTCACATTTATCTCTGTCATCATGCTGGCATTACTTAAGGAAATCAGATCTGTTTTTTTGTATTGTAGTTAGAAAAGTTGACCTTAATTTAGCACTGCTGAGGTTATCACAAAATCTAAAACAATGAAGTCCAATTTAATTCAATGCCACAAATTTGCATTGAATACTCTCTGCGGGAAAGGACCTTTCTTTTGTATCTTTCTTTCATGGAGGTTAAAATGCTTTGCAAATGTTAGTGGACATTTTCAAGATAATTCTTATATCTGATCTCCATAAATTTGTAGCACACAGTATATATATATGTATATATATATATTTATGTATATATAACTTACTATATGTATAAAGCAACATTTTTAGTAATGACTCATATGTAATAGTGTCTGCAATTGCAATGTGGTTTCCATTATAACTTTAGTCCTCATCTGCTAGTAACTTTCTCCAAATTTAATCTTTTAGGTTGAAATTTTCCATGCCTGGTTTAAGCTCAAAGGTATTTAAAAAAAAATTTATTTTAAGTTTCAGGGCAATTCCTTTGGCTATCATATATACCTCTTCTAATTTCAATGTAGGCAAGGGGGAAAAAAAGTAAAAAGGAAAGATTTGAGTGATATGGTATGGCATTTATATGTTCAGCTAGAACTATAAAAAGGCCTTTATAGTCTAGACCTAAGATCATTTCACTCAGCTCATTTCCTAAAAAAATTGGAGGAAATTCACTGATATCTGGCATGCGTTTGTCACTACAGGACTTTCTTCTACATGGTAAAAGTGGCTAAAAAGATTCTTAGAGACTAGATTTCCATGGCATTTAAATATGTAAGCTTAGCTGATAATTGCGATGCATTATCACTGATGCAGGCATGCTCAGTCATGTCTGACTCTTTGTGGCCTCATGGACTATATAGCCTGCCAGGCTCCTCTGTCCATGGGATTATCCAGACAAGAATACTGGAACGGTTGCCGTTTCCTCCTCCAGGGGATCTTCCTGACCCAGGGATCAAGCAAGTGTATCCTGCATTGCAGGTGGATTCTTTCCCTGCGGAACCATCAGGGAATACAATTTCTTGCTTCTGAGGTCCTTGGGATGGGAATTCAGGCCTCCATTGTGCTTTTCCCTCAGTTCCATGTAATGAGTATGTTATTTAGTAAATTAAAAATTATCTCTCATCAGAAACTATAAAGAGTTATAGCCTTTTAAGGTGTTTATAGTGAAAAAAATATCTGTTTGGTTTCAGTTCTGATAGTTGCATTGCCAAACTTGGAAATGTTCTGCAGACATTATTTTTGTCTTAGGATATCTATAAATGTAGCTATAAGTTCACCCTCCCCCCTCATTCAAAAATAAGTATGTGACCCTCACAGAGGTCTTTGGTGGGTGAAGCTTATTGGTATATGAGGATTAATAGCATTCTTGAGGAAAAAAATGAAGGGGAGCACAGGTAGGAATTCCTTTTGGGTCCACATAAAAGAAAATAAAATACCCTGAATCTACATTCTCATATGTCTTGAATCTTTGCCTTATACTTGATTTAAACTTTATTCTTATCTTAAATGTTGTTAGAAAGTCATCACTTTTGAAATTGTGTAACTTGATCTTTACCTAAAATAACATCCAATTGCCCCAAAGGCATTTAAAAAGATGACATCTTACATATCCTCTTTCTGAAGACATACCCCTGTGTGCATATTTGCATAACTGCTTTACGTGCCTAAACTGTCTATTCTCTCTCTGTAGCTCTCCCATGTAGACATATACATCCGTGTAGATTCAGAATTTTCCACAAGGAACAAAGGGAATCTTATAATGAAAAACAACATTTTTTAATGGATCCATGCCAAGGTACCGGATCCTTGTTCTTTTCCAGTTGATTTATCTTAATGATTCTCTGTCAGGCAAAAGCCTTTATAAATTCTGCATAATGTCCTATTCAATTATAGCTGAATGCTTGCCTCAGCTTTGCAAGGCTAAGCTTGAGATGATCTTTTTTCTTCTACGAATCTACCCATATTCAGGGACAAAATGAGACCAGTTACTGCTGGAGAAACGTGATTAACAAAACCTTTTTTTTTCTTTTTTTTTAACATAAATTTATTTATTTTAATTGGAGGTTAATTACTTTACAATATTGTATTGGTTTTGCCATACAGCAACATGAATCCGCCACAGATATACACGTGTTCCCCATCCTGAACTCCTCTCCATCCTCCCTCCCCGTACCATCCCTCTGGGTCATCCCAGTGCACCAGCCCCAAGCATCCAGTATCATGCATTGAACCTGGACTGGTGATTCATTTCATGTGCGATATTATTTTTTTAAAGACTCATGTTTACAAAAATGAAACCTGGACAAGTTTTACCAACTTTGTTTTATTTTTTTATTTTTATATTTTGTATTGTCCAAAACAGTATCCACTAATCACAGATTTATTTTATTTATTTATTATTTACTTTACAATACTGTATTGGTTTTGCATACATTGACATGAATCCGCCACAAGTGTACATGAGTTCCCAACCCTGAACCCCCTCTCCCACCATCCTCTCCATATCATCTCTCTGGGTCATCCCAGTGCACCAGCCCCAAGCATCCTGTATCCTGCATCGAACCTAGACTAGTGATTCATTTCTTACATGATAGTATCCATGTTTCAATGCCATTCTCCCAAATCATCCCTCCCTCTCCTTCTCCTACAGAGTACAAAGTCTGTTCTTTACATTTTGTGTCTCTTTTGCTGTCTTGCATACAGGGTTATTGTTACCATCTTTCTAAATTCCATATATATGTGTTAGTATACTGTATTGGTGTTTTTCTTTCTGGCTTACTTCACTCTGTATAATTGGCTCCAGTTTTATCCACCTCATTAGAACTGATTCAAATGTATTCTTTTGAATGGCTGAGTAATACTCCATTGTGTACATGTACCACTGCTTTCTTATCCATTCATCTGCTGATGGACAGCTAGGTTGCTTCCATGTCCTGGCTATTATAAACAGTGCTGCGATGAACATTGGGGTACTGTTATTGTTACCATCTTTCTAAATTCCATATATATGTGTTAGTATACTGTATTGGTGTTTTTCTTTCTGGCTTACTTCACTCTGTATAATTGGCTCCAGTTTTATCCACCTCATTAGAACTGATTCAAATGTATTCTTTTGAATGGCTGAGTAATACTCCATTGTGTACATGTACCACTGCTTTCTTATCCATTCATCTGCTGATGGACAGCTAGGTTGCTTCCATGTCCTGGCTATTATAAACAGTGCTGCGATGAACATTGGGGTACGTATGTCTCTTTCAATTCTGGTTTCCTCAGTGTATATGCCCAGCAGTGGGATTGCTGGGTCATAAGGCAGTTCTATTTCCAGTTTTTTAAGGAATCTCCACATTGTTCTCCATAGTGGCTGTACTAGTTTGCATTCCCAGCAACAGTGTAAGAGGGTTCCCTTTTCTCCACACCCTCTCCAGCATTTATTGCTTGTAGACTTTTGGATAGCAGCCATTCTGACTGGTGTGAAATGGTACCTCATTGTGGTCTTGATTTGCGTTTCTCTGATAATGAGTGATGTTGAGCATCTTTTCATGTGTTTGTTAGCCATCCGTATGTCTTCTTTGGAGAAACGTCTATTTAGTTCTTTGACCAATTTTTTGATTGGGTCATTTATTTTTCTGGAATTGAGCTGCATAAGTTGCTTGTATATTTTTGAGATTAGTTGTTTGTCATTTGCTTCATTTGCTATTGTTTTCTCCCATTCTGAAGGCTGTCTTTTCACCTTGCTTACAGTTTCCTTTGTTGTGCAGAGCTTTTAATTTTAATTAGATCCCATTTGTTTATTTTTGCTTTTGTTTCCAGTATTCTGAGAGGTGGATCATAGAGGATCCTGCTGTGATTTATGTTGGAGAGTGTTTTGCTTATGTTTTCCTCTAGGAGTTTTATAGTTTCTGGTCTTACATTTAGATCTTTAATCCATTTTGAGTTTATTTTTGTGTGTGGTGTTAGAAAGTGTTCTAGTTTCATTTACAAGTGGTTGACCAGTTTTCCCAGCACCACTTGTTAAAGAGATGGTCTTTAATCCACTGTATATTCTTGCCTCCTTTGTCAAAGATAAGGTGTCCATAGATGCGTGAATTTATCTCTGGGCTTTCTATTTTGTTCCATTGATCTATATTTCTGTCTTTGTGCCTGTACCATACTATCTCTACCAGAAAATTACTAGAGCTAATCAATGAATATAGTAAAGTTACAGGATATAAAATCAACACACAGAAATCTCTTGCATTCCTATATACTAATAATGAGAAAGTAGAAAAAGAAAATAAGGAAACCATTCCATTCACCATTGCAATGAAAAGAATAAAATACTTGGGAATATATCTACCTAAAGAAACTAAAGACCTATATATAGAAAACTATAAAACGCTGAAGAAAGAAATCAAGGAGGACACAAATAGATGGAGAAATATACCATGTTCATGGATCAGAAGAATCAATATAGTGAAAATGAGTATACTACCCAAAGCAATCTACAGATTCAATGCAATCTCTGTCAAGCTACCAGAGGTATTTTTCACAGAGCTAGAACAAATAATTTTACAATTTGTATGGAAATACAAAAAACCTTGAATAGCCAAAGCAATCTTGAGAAAGAAGAATGGAACTGGAGGAATCAACTTGCCTGACTTTAGGCTCTACTACAAAGCCACAGTCACCAACTTTGTTTTATACTTGAAGTTATCTTTTCATTTCAGTTCAGTTAGATACAGGTCTTAGAACTATGCTTTGAATTAGTTTTAAGTGTAAATAGAATGCATTGTCAAAATATTTCCTCCTAGCTTTTTTCCTTCTCTGAGGAAGCATAGATAGAGCTCTGTGTTGTTCTGTAATAGTGCTCTCTGGGGCTTCCCAGGTGGCACTAGTGGTAAAGAGCCCACCTGCCAATGCAAGAGATGTAAGAGATGTGGGTTTGATACCTGGTTGAGAAGATCCCTGGAGGAGGGCATGGAAACTCACTCCAGTATTCTTGCCTGGAGAACTTCATGGACAGAGAAGCCTGGTGGGTTTTGTCCACTAGGTCACAAAGAGTTGGACACGACTGAAGTGACTTAGTATGTAGTGCTATCTGATTAAATTTCTGTGAAAATAGATAAGTTCTATAATCTGCTCTATGCTTCAGTATGGTAACCATTGATCACTTGGGGCTGTTGAGCATTGGAAATGTGCCTAGTATGATTGAGAAACTGAATTTTAAATATTAATAAATTTAAATTTATTCAAGTATAAATTAATCCTATGGCTAGGGCCTACTCTCATAACACATGTTCATATAACTTAGTTCTTGATAATTACACTGAGATTTTCTCAAAATTCTGTTCCTATAACAAACCACCCCAGGCTTGAAGCTTTAAAGTAGCCATTAGTTTTAACCCATTATGATTCAGTGGGTGGACTACTCAGAGGGACAGTTCTCACTTGGGGTTCCTCTTGTGGTTTCAGTCAGATGTCAGATGAGGCTGGAGTCCTTTGAAGGTTCAACTGGACCTCCAGTATAGCTCCCCACTCTATGCCTGGGTGCCTGGAATGGTTTGGAATGGCTGGAGACTGCTCAGGCATCTTTCTCTCCATGGAACTGCTCCAAATGACAAGCTTGGATCTTCGTGAGCAAGGTAGTCTCAGATGTGGAACTCACTACACAGGGTCAGCCGTCCCCAGAGTAGTGTTTGAAGAGACAGGAAGTAGATGCTGCCATGTTCTTCCAGCATGGAAACTGGCCCAGAATTACCTTTTCTATGATCTATTGGTTAGAGCAATCCCAGAGCCTGCCAAGGTTTAAGAGATGTTATCCTAGATCCCACCGCTGGATGGGAAGGAGGTAAAAAATTGTGGCAGTTTTTAGTTCTTCACAGCTATTTTGTAAAGTAGCAAATTCTCCCAAGCTCAAACAGCAGTAAATGTGAAGACAAATGTATATATTTTCCTTCTCTACCTGACCAATAATATAATTTCAATTGTCTATTCTGAGGCCAAGAAATGACAAGAACAAAGAATGTGTGCTTTTGATGATGTCTAAACTGAACTGGGGACCTCAGATAAGAGGAGAAACTTTGTGATTTTATCTCAGTTCAGTTCAGTCACTCAGTTCTTGCATGAAGACAGAAATACAGATCAATGAAACAAAACAGAAAGCCCAGAGATAAATCCATGCACCTATGTGTCTCATTTTAGATTCTACATATAAGTGATATTATATGATATTTGTCTTCTCTGACTCATTTCACCTAGTATGATCATTTCTATTTCCATTCATGCTGCAAATGGCATTTATTTCATTCTTTTTTATGGCTGAGTAGTATTCCACTGTTTATACCACATTTTCTCTATCCATTCATCCACTGATAGACATTTATGTTGTTTCCATGTCTTGGCTACAGTGAATAATGCTGATATAAACATAGGAGTTCATGTATCTTTCTGAATTATAGTTTTGTTCAGATATATGTCCATGAGTGGGATTGTTGGATCATATGGTAATTCTGTTTTCGGTGTTTTTGAGGATCATGCATACTGTTCTCCATAGTGCCTGCACCAATTTCCATTCCCAACAATAGTGTGGGAAGGTTCCCTTTTCTCCACATCCTCTCCAATATTTGTAATCTGTAGATTTCTGATGATTGTCATTCTGACACCTGTGAGGTGATAGCTCATTGTGGTTTTTATTTGCATTTCCTTGATGACTAGTGATTTTGAACATATTTTCATGTGTTTTTTGGTCATCTGTATGTCTTCTTTGGATAAATGTCTATTTAGATCAGCTAGGCAAATAACCCGGAGAAGGCAATGGCACCCCAGTCCAGTATGCTTGCCTGGAAAATCCCATGGATGGAGGAGCCTGGTAGGCTACAGTCCATGGGGTCACTAAGAGTCAGATA
The DNA here is from genome assembly GCA_006408675.1 of Madoqua kirkii. Lineage (NCBI taxonomy): Eukaryota > Metazoa > Chordata > Mammalia > Artiodactyla > Bovidae > Madoqua > Madoqua kirkii. The sequence goes on from SJYC01052175.1 coordinate 28,789, forward strand.
TGACTGAGTGACTTCACTTTGACTTCTCACTTTCATGCATTGAAGAAGGAAATGGCAACCCACTCCAGTGTTCTTGCCTGGAGAATCTCAGGGATGGGGGAGCCTGGTGAGCTGCCGTCTATGGGGTCACACAAAGTTGAACATGACTGAAGCAACTTAGTAGCAGTAGCAGCAGCAGGCAAATAACCAGCAGCATCCCTAACCAACCTACATACGGGGTACACTTCCAGGTCCCAGGCTAATTTCAGCTTTCCGCCATCTCCCTTCTATTAGAAACAGTGTTGGATATAAGCAAGATGGGTGTTCAAAACCTGGTTTTGACATTTACTGGATCTGAGCCTGTTTTCTTATCTTTGAAATGAGGATAATGACAAGATTGGCCTCACAGTGTTACTATGTGGACTAAGTGAACCGGTAAGATAAAGTATTCAAAGAAGTACTCGGCACATGGCATGTACCCAGTAAGTGGTAATGTTTAACAGCTGCCTTTATGTAACACTGATAGAGTGGTTAAATGCCCAAGTTCTAAAATTAGATTGTCTGGAATGTAATCATTGGTCTGCTACTTTCTGGTTGTGATAGGTAATTTACTTAAACTCATTGAGCCTCAGCTTACTCACTTGAAAAATAAGTTTTATAATGGTGGTTATATAGGTAAAAAAAAAGAAAGACCTAGGTGAATTGGCTAATATAATATCTGGTGCCATATAAATGCCATTTTTCTTAATTTTGATTTCTTATCTCCCTTTACCTCAAGATGGCAATTACATTTGGCCATCTACACTCATATTTCTCACTATCAATTCAGTAAAATGGATACATACTTCTGGGACATTTGCAGAATTGATATGGAACAATTTGGGGAGTATCTTAGACCAATGAATGGATTTCCAAATTCATCCTTTAGCATAGTGCTAAAGGTATAGTTCAGAGAATAAATGGCCTGGGTTTCTATCCTGGTTTCATCACTGCATTACCACAAACAAGTCATTTCTTCTGTACCTTGGTTTTTTCAATTGTAAAATGGTGATTACAAAATACATACAAGAGTCGTAAGAGACCACTATTAATAATTATGTGCCAGCAAATTGGATAATCGAGGGAAAAAATGGATAAATTCCTAAGAACATATAACTTGCCAAGACCGAATCAGGAAAGAACAGAAATATGAATAGATCAATAATAGTAGGGAGATCGAATCAGTATTCAAAGTCCTTTGAACAAAGAAAATCCCAGTACCAGATGGTTTCACTGGTAAATTCTACCAGACATTTAAATAAAAATCAATACCAATCCTTCTCAAACTCTTCCCAAAAATTAAAGAGAAGGGAATATCTTAAACTCAGTTTACAAGGCCAGTATTACCATGATATTAAAACCAAATAAGGACAATACAAGATAACTAGACTAATATCCCTGATGAACACAGATGCAAAAATTCTCAACAAAATACTACCAAGTCAAATTGAACACACACATTGAAAGGATCATGCATATGATCAACTGGAATTTATCTTTGAGACGCAAGGATGGCTCAACATATGCAAATAAATATGCTAAACCACATTAATAGAATAAAAGATAAAAATCACATAATCATCTTAAATACAACATCCTTTCGTGATAAAAACTCTCAATAAATTGAGTATAGAAGGAATATACCTTAACAAAATAAAGGCCATATATGACAAGCCCACTGCTAACATCATATTCAATGATGAAAGGTTGAAAGCTTTTCCTTCAGCAGTATCCATTTTTCTCTCTCTTATTCAACAACAGTACTAAAGTTCTAGCTAAAGCAGTCAAATAAGGGAAAGAAAAGGCAGCCAAATTGGAAAGCAAGAAGTAAAATTTCCTTCAGTCATGTGTAGATTTGATATTATACAGAGAAAAATTTAAAGATTTAATAAAAAAAAAACTGTTAGAACTGATCAATGAATTCAGTAAAGTTAAAGGATATAAAAAGTCAACATACAAAAATCAGTTGCATTTTTATACACTAGAAATGAAATACCTGAAAGTAAAATAAAGAAAATAATTTCATTTACAATAGCAACAAAATCAACAAAATTGTTAAGAATAAATTTAACCAAGGAGATGAAAGATCTGTACACTGAAAATTGATATCTATAGGACATTTCACTCCAAAACAATGAATTTCACCTTTTTCTCAAGTGCACATGGAAACTTTTCCAGGAGAGATCACATCCTGGGCCATAAATCTAACCTTGATAAATTCAAAAAAATTGAAATTATTCCAAGCATCTTCTCTGACCATAATGCACTAAGGTTAGATCTCAACTACAGGAGAAAACCTATTAAAAATTCCAACATTTGGAGGCTGAACAACACCCTTCTGAATAATCAACAAATCATAGAAGAAATCAAAAAAGAAATCAAAATGTGCATAGAAATGAATGAAAATGAAAACACAACTACACAAAACCTGTGGGACACTATAAAAGCAGTGCTAAGAGGAAAGTTCATAGCAATACAGGCATACCTCAAGAAACAAGAAAAAAGTCAAATAAATAACCTAACTCTACACATAAAGCAACTAGAAAAGGAAGAAATAGAGAACCCCAGACTTAGTAGAAGGAAAGAAATCTTAAAAATTAGGGCAGAAATAAATGCAAAAAAAAAAAAAAAGACCATAGCAAAAATCAACAAAGCAAAAAGCTGGTTCTTTGAAAGGATAAATAAAATTGACAAACCATTAGCCAGACTCATCAAGAAACAAAGAGAAAAAAATCAAATCAACAAAATTAGAAATGAAAATGGAGAGATCACAACAGACAACACAGAAATACAAAGAATCATAAGAGACTACTATCAGCAATTATATGCCAATAAAATGGACAACTTGGAAGAAATGGACAAATTCTTAGAAAAGTACAACTTTCCTCTATTTCTTTTCATTGATCACTGAGGAGGGCTTTCTTATCTCTCCTTGCTATTCTTTGGAACTCTGAATTCAAATGGGTATATCTTTCCTCCTTTGCCTTTAGCTTCTCTTCTTTTCTCAGCTATTTGTAAGGCCTCTGCAGGCAACCATTTTGCCTTTTTGCATTTATCTTTCTTGGGGATGGTCTTGATCACTGCCTCTTGCACAATATCACAAACCTCCATCAGTAGTTCTTTAGGCGCTCTATCAGATCTAACCTCTTGAATCTATTTGTCACTTCCACTGTAAAAATGTAAGGGATTTGATTTAGGTCATATCTGAATAGTCTAGTGGTTTCCCCTACTTTCTTAAATTTAAGTCTGAATTTGGAAATCAGGAGTTCATAATCTGAGCCACAGTCAGCTCCTGGTCTTGTTTTTGCTGACTGTATAGAATTTCTCCATCTTTGGCTGCAAAGAATATAATCAGTCTGATTTCGGTGTTGACCATCTGGTGATGTCCATGTGTAGAGTCTTCTCTTGTGTTGTTTGAAGAGGGTATTTGCTATGACCACTGCATTCTCTTTGCAAAACTGTTAGACTTTGACCTTCTTCATTTTGTACTCCAAAGCCAAATTTGCCTGTTACTCCAGGTATCTCTTCACTACCTACTTTTGCATTTCAGTCCCCTATAATGAAAAAGACATCATTTTTTGTGTGTTAGTTCTAGAAGGTCTTGTAGATCTTCTTAGAACTGTTCAACTTCAGCTTCTTCAGTATTACTGGTGGGGGCATAGACTTGGTTTACTGTGATAGTGAATGCTTTCCCTTGGAATCAAACAGGAATCATTCTGTTGTTTTTGAGATTGCATTCAAGTACTGCATTTCAGACTCTTGTTGACTATGATGGCCATTCCATTTCTTCTAAGGGATTTTTGCCCACAGTAGTAGATATAATTGTCATCTGAGTTAAATTCACCCATTCCAGTCCATTTTAGTTCACTGATTTCTAAAATGTCGATGTTCACTCTTGCCATCTCCTGTTTGACCACTTCCAATTTGTCTTGATTCATGGACCTAACATTCCAGGTTCCTATGCGATATTGCTCTCTACAGCACTGGACTTTAATTCCATTACCTGTCACATCCACAATTGGATGTTGTTTTCTCTTTGGTTCTCTCTTCATTTTCAGAAGTTATTTCTCTACTGATCTCCCATAGCATACTGGGCTCCTACCGACCTGGGGAGTTCATCTTTCAGTGTACTATCTTTTTATCCTTTCATGCTCTTCATGTTAGCCATACTAGTTTTTGCCTTTTTGTTTTTGCATGGTCCAACCCCCTACACCCTGGCAACTCACTGATGCCTTCCAAAATTTTTTTTTTAATCTGATTTTGCCATTGCTATGAGTGACAGCATTAGTCTACCACACTCATTCCACTGCAGTCTTGAAAGCAAAAGAAAAGATATACCAGCTGCACTTATGCAAGGTCACAAGTGAAATAACCACATAAGTAACTGTAGGGAAAGGCAGCCTCATGCATGCAGTGACTCACCCCCTATTCAACCACACAAGAATGGACCTTGGGTCCTGAACAGTTTCTTATTGAAAAAGTCCTCATAGACGGTATTGGAATTGTCACCTTAGGTAGGAATATCTTCCCCAGTTTCAAACTCAGTGTGTGCTCCTTTGCCTTACTTAAGCATGTGTGTCACATGGCACCTAGCCCACCCCACTATCATATCTGTCCCCAGAGGGGAGAGGACAGTGTCCCACTGCTGCTTCACCAGAGTGGAATGTCCAGACTAATTGCCTTTTGTTTAAAAGAAAATCTTACTGAGTATATAGTTGCTTTATAATGTTAGTTTCTGCTGTACAGCAAAATGAATGAGCTCTATGTTTACACATAGTCCCGTTTTTGAATTTCCTTCCCATTTAGGTCACAACAGAGTAGTGAGTAGAGTTCCCTGTGCTGTACTGAAAGTTGCTGAGAGGGACTCACTGCCTATAGGGGAACCAGTGCCCACTACTGAAGCTGAACTTGTCCTCTCTTCTCTATGTGAGGAAAGTACTGTTCCATCCAGGGCTTGACGGCATTATTCTCCTTGGCAGTTCTGATGTCACTGTGCAGGGTCAGAGGCATGCAGATTCTACCCTTGATAATGGGCCACTTGCTTAACAATAATCCTATAG
>SJYC01052177.1:0-13989 GCA_006408675.1 Madoqua kirkii
AGAAGGGTGTGTTAATTTAGATGAAAGAGGATGGAAGCTAGTATGCAAATAAAAAGATGACCTTGTACAAGAGCAAGGGTACTACCATTCTTAAAAACTGTGGCAATAACAGATCATTAGAACTGTTGCTAAGTCACTTCAGTCGTGTCCGACTGTGCCACCCCAGAGATGGCAGCCCACCAGGCTCCCCTGTCCCTGGGATTCTCCAGGCAAGAACACTGGAGTGGGTTGCCATTTCCTTCTCCAATGCATGAAAATGAAAAGTGAAAGTGAAGTCACTCAGTAGTGTCTGACTCTTGGTGACCCCACGGACTGCAGCCTACCAGGCTCCTCTGTCCATGGGATTTTCCAGGCAAGAGTACTGGAGTGGGGTGCCATCTCCGTCATTAGAACTAAGACTGTCTAATTATTATACATCCTCAGATCACACATGCTCCACACAGCAAAGCAGGCTAGTATCGCCAGCTGCTTCACTCCCTATCTTGGCCATTAATCTGGGATACAAACACTCCACTGATCAAAGAAAACTGGTGCTAATCACCCATCAGTTTCTGTCCAGCAAACATTCTAATCTTTAACACAGAGAATACTTAACTTCAATTCCATTCGTCCCAAACTCAGGGCTATATAAAAATGAATTTAAAAAAATCCTAACTTGAAAACTCAGGGGAATTATTCTTTAAAAAAAAAGATGACAAAATTAGAACAGAGTGTGTTTTCTCTAAGAAGATTTAAGAAGATACAATCTCTTCTCAGGCAGATGGAAAAAGAAACTGGGAAGATGGAGGCAGAAAAATGAAAGGTGCCTGGCTTTTAAAAATACAGAAAAAAATTCAAAATGCACCAGGAGAACTGAAATCTTCACTGAAGATAATTGTATAAGACAAAGGGAGAAAGAGAGTAGAGATATAATAAACACAACTATTTACCAAAATATATTATTCCTACAAATTAATAACACAAAGACCAAAACTTATTCATATGATGAATTAGCAGAAACTAAATGTCACAAATATTGACTCAATTAGTAGTATAAAATCTGAATGACCCCAAATTGTAGAATATACTGAAAGAGCTAATAAGATGTTACTTCCAAAAATATTCCAAAATTCAAGTGACAATTAATATACTATTAAAATTAATGCAATTAGCTACTGAAATGTATTTAATGTATTCAAATAAGATGTTAGTAATCAGTTAAATTGGATATACATGTATGGGGACTCTATACTAACTCTTCAGTTTTTCTGTAAATCTGAAAATGCTTAAGATTAATTTTTTTAATGTTTTTAAAAGTAATAGATATTTGCTAGCCAAAACAGTCAGCTAGAAAATAAAATGGAATATGAAAGACCCATTAAGCAGATAAACAAATGTGTGTCTGTATGCTCAGCCATGTCCGACTCTTTGCGACCCTATGGACTGTAGCCCATCAGGCTCCTCTGCTCATGGAATTTTCCAGGCAAGAATATTAAAGTGGGTGTCATTTCCTCCTCCAGGAGTAAACAAATATTCAGGTATAAATATAGCTAAAAGTAGTCTTCTAAGTAGACTCTTAAGAGTAGAATCTACCAGTAAATGACCCTTATAGGAAAAGTTAAATATCATAGAAATACTTATTCTCCTTAAATTAAAAGTTTATCTCAACTAAATTCCCCACAAGGTACATTTTTTGGGACAAAAGAATGAAAAAGTTAAACTACTAAAATATTTTTTATTTAAGGGAAGATTATTCAGCTTTTCCTTGTCTCTCATAATTCAGGTTGGGAAAGCAATAAGTGAGGGTCATTCAAGATAGGTGGAAATTATTCTAACTCTGATTATATAAATGTAGTGGTATCAATAATGAGATGATTTGCACAAGAAAACATTTTTAATAATATTAGTTGCATGTCACTTTAAACAAAAGGTAGCCGTGTCCTTGAGACCATAAACTAGACTTCAGTTCAGTTCAGTTCAGTTGCTCAGTTGTGTCTGGACCCCATGAATTGCAGCAAGCCACACCTCTCTGTCCATCACCAACTCCCGGAGTTCACTCAGACTCACGTCCATTGAGTTGGTGATGCCATCCAGCCATCTCATCGTATGTCATCCCCTTTTCCTCATACCAGCAATTTCAAAAAAATACACAGTACCATAAAAATCAAAAAAATCTTGTCTTTTTATTTAAAGTATATTTCTCCATGTACAATGAAAATAGTCTTTAACTTCAAAGTGGATAAGGAGGTTATTTCTTCTATTCTTATCATTTCTGTTTACTCACAGATACACTGTCAGATTAGCCCTGGCCAAATGTTATAGTTCAGATAAGTATTACTCATACTTTCTCCAAACCAAGGAACAAGTGCTCTTCAAAAAGAATTGCTAACTAGGTCAGCCTAAACCTTGAATTTTTGCAAGTCATACATTTTTTGCAAGTTCATTTTACTATAAATGTTGATATTGTCAAAGACATTGCAAAGCAATCTTCAAGAAATACTTTCTCATCTATTTATTTGCATGCAACGATCCAAATTGTAAACTAGGATAAACTTTCATTTTTTTATCCAGAATAATAAATTATATGTTTCTTTTTAGTATCCTTGTCTCTAGGTTGGCCATCTATTTCATATTATTCTTAATTTTAAGTCATATTCTTCCTTAAATTTCTCTGAGAAAAAAACAGTCTTTGGGGAAATTTACTAGTTAAGGTGACAAAGTGAGTCAATAGTCCTGACCAAGGCTTATCATAATCCCTGCATTTTAGAAATAGGAGAAATCCAGCAAAAGGACCAGAAACTTGGAGTAATGCCATCCTCATATGAGAGAAACTTTAAGCAAATTTTGCTACAAATGGAACAGATGGAACTAATCTTGTTGTTGTTCAGTCACTACGTCATATTCCACTCTCTGTGACTCCACGGACTACAGCGAACTAGGCTTCCCTGTTCATATCTGCCGAAGTTTGCTCAAATTCATGTCCACTGAGTTGGTGATGACATTGAAGAATCTCATCCTTTGCAACCCTCTTCTTTTACCTTCAATCTTTCCCAGCATCAATCTTTTTCAATGAGTGGGCTCTTTGCATCAGGGGGCTAAAATATTGGAGCTTCAGTTTCAGCATCAGTCCTTTCAATGAATATTCAGGGTTGATTTCCTTTAGGATTGACTGGTTTAATCTTTTCACAATCCAAGGGACTCTCAAGAGGCTTCTCCAGCAACACAGTTCAAAAGCATCAATTCTTCGGCCCTCAGCCTTATGATCCAACTCTCACATCTGTACTTGAGTACTGGAAAAAACACAGCTTTAACTTTATGGATATTTACCAGCAAAGTAATGTCCTTGCTATTTAATATACTGTCTAGGTTTGTCATATTTTTCCTTCCAAAGAGTAAGCATCTTTTAATTTCATGGCTGTAGTAACCCTCCACAGAGATTTTAGAGCCCAAGAAAAGAAAATCTGTCACTGATTTCACTTTTTCCACTTCTATTTGCCATGCAGTATTGGGACTGAATGCCATAATTTTAGGTTTTGAATGTTGAGTTTTAAGCCAGCTTTTTCACTCTCCTCTTTTACCCTCATCAAAAGGCTCTTTAGTTCTTCACTTTCTGCCATTAGAGTGGTATCATCTGTATATCTGAGGTTGTTATTACTCCCAGCAATCTTGATTCCAGTCTGTGCTTCATTTAACCCAGCATTTTTCATGATGCGTTCTGGATATAAATTAAATAATCAAGATGACAATATACAGCTTTGTCCTTCTGTTCCAATTCTGAACCAGACTGTTGTTCTATGTCTGGTTCTAACTGTTGCTTCCTGACCTGCATACAGGTTTTCCAGGAGACAAGTAAGGTGATCTGGTATTCCCATCTCTTTAAGAATTTCCCACAGTTTGTTGTGATCCATACACTCAAGGTGCTTAGTCAATGAAGCAGAAGTAGCAGCTTTCGTTGAATTCCCTTGCTTTCTCCATGACCCAGTGAATGTTGCCAATTGGCTCTCTGGCTCCTTTGCCTTTTCTAAACACAGCTTGAACATCTGGCAGTTCTTGGTTCATGTACTGCTCGAGCCTAGCTTGAAGAATTTTGAGCATAACCTTACTAGCACGTGAAATGAGCCAACTGTATGGTAGTTTGAACATTATTTGGCATTATCTTTCTTTGGGATTGGAATGAAAACCTTTTCCAGTTCTGTGGCCACTGCTGAGTTTTTCAAATTTGTTGACATACTGAGTGCAGCACCTTAACAGCGTCATCTTTGAGGATTTGAAATAGTGTAAATGGAACTTTATCACCTCCACTAGCTTTGTTGGTAGTAATGCTTCCTAAGGACCACTTGACTTCACACTCCAGGATGTCTGGCTCTAAGTGACTGATCACACCATCATGGTTATCCTAGTCATTAAGATCTTTTTTGTATAGTTCTTGTGATCCTTCTGAATCTCTTCTGATTCTGTCAGGTCCATAGTTTTTCTGTCCTTTGTCACCACCATCCTTGCATGAGATGTTCCCTAGATATCTCCAATTTTCTTGAAAAGATCTCCAGTCTTTTCCCTTTTATTGGTTTCCTCTGCTTCTTTGCATTGTTCATTTAAGAAGGCCCTCTTATCTCTCCCTGTTATTCCCTGGAACTCTGCATTCAGTTGGGTATATCTTAACCTTCTCTTCCCTTGTTTTTTGCTTCTATTCTTTCCTCAGCTGTTTGTAAGGCCTCCTCAGACAACTACTCTGCCTTTTTGCATTTCTTTATCTTTGGGGTGGTTTTGGCCATTGTCTCCTGTACAAGTTATGAATCCTCTGTCCATAGTTCTTGAGGCACTTTGTCTGCCAGATCTAATCCCTTGAATACATTTGTTACTTCCACTGTATAATCATAAGGAGTTTGACTTAGGTTATATCTGAATGTCCTAGTGGTTTCCCCTACTTTCTTCAATTTCTGTTTGAATTTCACAATAAGGAGCTCATGATCTGAGCCATAGTCAGCTCCCAGTCTTGTTTTTGCTGACTGCATAGTGCTTCACCAACTTAGGCTGTAAAAAATATAATTATTTCAGTTATTGACCATTTGGTGATATCTGAGTATAGAGTCATCTCTTTTATTGTTGGAAGAGTGTGTTTGCTATGACCAGTGCATTCTCTTGGCAAAACTCTGTTAGCCTTTTTCCTGCTTCATTTTGTACTCCAAGGCCAATCTTGCCTGTTACTCCAAGTATCTCCTGACTTCCTAATTTTGCAATCCAATCTCTTATAGTGAAAAGGACATCTTTTTTGAGGTTAGTTCTAGAAAGTCTTTTAGGTCTTCATGGAATCAGTCAGCTGCAGCTTCTTGGCATCAGTGGTTGGGGCCCAGACCTGGATTACTGTGCTGTTTAATGGTTTGCTTGGAAACGAACAGAGATCATTCTGTTGTTTTGAGATTGCACACAAGTACTGCATTTCAGACTCTTCTGTAGACTATGAGGGCTATTCCATTTCTCCTAAGGGATTCTTGCTCACTGTCAGTTCAGTCCAGTCGCTCAGTTGTGTATGACTCTTTGCAGCCCCATGGACTGCAGCACACTAGGCTTCCCTTTCCATCACCAACTGCTGGAGTCTACCCAAACTCATGTCCATCAAGTCGGTGATGCCATCCAACCATCTCATCCTTTGTTGTCCCCTTCTCCTCTTGCCTTCAATCCTTCCCAGCATCAGAGTCTTTGCCAATGAGTCAGTTCTTCACATCAGGTAGCCAAAGTATTGGAGTATCAGCTTCAGCATTAGTCCTTCCAATGAATATTCAGGACTGATTTTCTTTAGGATGGACTGGTTTGATCTCCCTGCAGTCCAAGGGATTCTCCAGAGTCTTCATCACGACACTTCAAAAGCATCAATTCTTCAGTACTCAACTTTCTTTATAGTCCAACTCTCATGTCCATACATGACTACTGGAGAAAACATAGCTTTGACTAGATGGACCTTGCAGGAAAATAATGTCTCTGCTTTTTAATATGTTGTCTAGGTTGGCCATAGCTTTTCTTGAAAAGACCAAGCATCTTTTAATTTTATGGCTGCAGTCACCATTTACAGTATTTTTGGAGTCCCCCAAAATAAAGTCTCTGATTGTTTCCACTGTTTCCCCATCTATTTGCCATGAAGTGATGGGACCAGATGCCATGATCTCAGTTTTCTGAATGTTGAGTTTTAAGAGGACTTTTTCACTCTCCTCTTTTACTTTCATCAAGAGGCTCTTTAGTTCTTCACTTTCAGCCATAAGGGTTGTGTCATCTGCATATCTGAGGTTCTTGTTCTTCTAACTATAGAATCAAGTAAATGTGGCTTTACTGTTTTTTTCCTCCACGCCGTCTCTGTATTTTCTGTTTTCATTACAAAGAGTCTTTACTCTTCTTAATGCAAGAAATTATACACAAACCACACTAATTATTGAAAGAAGTGCATTTTAACACTGCCTGAATTCTGAGGGAAACAAAATTCACATCTATCGGAACAAAATTATGTGTCTTGGGCGACTGTTGATTTTGTTCACAACAAAATTCCAAATGATGCATAAATAAAAGGAAAGCAATTGATATGTCAATATGATATCAGTAGAGACTGCAGTCAAATTAAAAACTGAAGGGGAACATTAAATCAAAGACTAAATTATGAAAAAATTTCCCTAATGTAGTAGAAGATTAATGGAAAAATAACTTATAAAATCAGAGGTGATGGGCAAAAGACTTAAGACAAACGATAAAAAGCATGAAGGATATAGGAATTAGATCCAATCTGCATATACTATGGAGAACAGATAAAGAAGAAACAACAAAAAAAATGATTGCATAAAACTTCCTTGAGGTGGAATAAGATCTAAGCATAACAATCAAAGATAAATATATAAATGGTAACAAGGAAGAGGCTTCCCAGGTGACTCAGTAGTAAAGAATCTCCCTGCCAATATGTGATTCGACCCCAGGGTTGGAAAGATCTCCTGGAGAAGGAAATGGCAACTTCAGTATTTTTGCCTGGGAAATCCCATGGACAGAGGAGTCTGGCAGGCTACAGTCCATAGCTTTGCAAAAGAGTTGGACGTGACTTGATGACTAAATAACAACAAAACAATAACAATATCAAGGAAAATGAGGAGGAAAAGCTCAGTAAGTACACACTACAAACACAAACTCAATCAAGACAGATTTCTCCCAAATGAATAGAATTAAAATACTTCACACACAAACTTTAGTGACTACAGCCATAAAATTAAAAGATGCTTGCTGCTTGAAAGAAAATCTATGACCAATCTAGACAGCATATTAAAAAGCAGAGACATTACTGTGCCAACAAAGGTCCATCTGGTCAAAGCTATGGTTTCTCCAGTAGTCATGTATGGACGTGAGAGTTGAACTATAAAGAAAGCTGAACACCGAAGAATTGATGCTTTTGAACTGTGATGTTGGAGCAGACTCTTGAGAGTCTCTTGGACTACAAGGAGATCAAACCAGTCGATCTTAAAGGAAATCAGTCCTGAATATTCACTAGGAGGACTGATGGTGAAGCTGAAACTCCAATACTTCGGCCACATGATGTGAAGAACTGACTCATTTGAAAAGACCCTGATGCTGGGAAAGATTGAAGGTGGGAGGAGAAGGGGATGACAGAACACGAGATGGTTGGATAGCATCACTGACTCGATGAATATGAGTTTGAGTAAGATCCAGGAGTTGATGATGGACAGGGAGGCCTGGTGTGCTGCAGTCCATGGGGTCCTAAAGAGTAGGACACAACTGAGCGACTGAACTGAACTGAACACACAAACTAGCAGAAGTTTTTAAAGCACTTTTGCCTTTTGGGGGAACTATTATGAGCTCATAAATTTATACCTGGTTAAATTTGTCTCATTCACAAAAAAAAGAATCTTTCTCCAGTATGAAAAATGAAGCATAACCCTCATGTTTCTTTAGCTTACAAACTACCATGTAAATCAATTAATGGAGATGAAAAAGTAATAATTAAATTATAAATGAGTTGCAAAACTGAATAAATGATACTGAACAACAAATCATCTCAACATGAATTAAAATATAATTGTTGAAATATTTATAAAGCCATGCAAATATGATGAATCTTTAAAAGATATTGTAAAGGGAAACCTCTGCCCAAAATTCAAGATTATATAAACACATGAAACAGTGGTAAAGGTTACATAAAAGTATGCCACATTGTCATCTCGCACAGATGGAACTGAGTGAGTAGAGATGAAATGACCCAAATTTGTTCCTAACCCTGTTAATTAAAAAAACAAAAACAAAAAAAAACAGTACAGACATGAGGGCTTCTTTTTCTTTTAATCGCCATCAGAATAAAACAGAGTAAGTATATTTCAAATCACTAAAGGAAGAAAAATTCCCCTACAATAAGTGGAAAAACAGCAAAAACACATATATGTACAGGCTAAATTATTGTGCAGATATTACACATCATTCTGCTTTAGGATATTTAACAACTGGAGGAAAGGCTCTAACATTAAGGTACATAGCTATTAATACAATTCAATGTCAACTTTATGAAAATAAAACCACATGTGCACAGCAAACAGAAACAACACCAACTGATTTATTGGTTCTTCAGTATAGAGGGATTCTATTTTCCTTCTTTATTGCATTTCTCTCTATATATCTATTTTTGCATTTATAAATATAAATATGCTTATTTCTGTACATATAATCAAAATTAAAATGTCACCTCTGTTTGTCTTCGCCTAGCATTAGGTCACATCAGTTACTATATGCTACTGCATGTTGTTATTTAGGTAGAATACATTATATAATAATTAAAAAGTGATGACAACAGAAATATTTTCAAAACGAAGACCTTCCTATATATTTCATAAACTTGAAAGGGCAGATAGTTTTCTTATGGGAAAACTAACAACAGATGTAAGCTCTTTGATACACCTAAAGCAAAACATGCAGAGACCACGGTAATGTGTGCCCAGAATATTAAAAATGGCTACGATTCCAAGACACACAATCTATGTCAGTAACCCTTGATTCTGGGTGGGTTCTTTGACTATTTTGATGAATAGAATACAGTGGGAGACTCCGTGAGCCTTCTACCACAGCCCCTTTCTTGGAACACTTGCTTCTGGATTCTAGTCACCATGCTCCAAAAAGCTAAACCACACAAAGCAGCCAAAGGTGTAAAGAGACATTTTACAGTTCCAGCTGAGTCCTGCATAGTTCTGAAATGATACCTGCAAAATTGCTAACATCTAAAGTCCAACCATTTTGAGCCTCCAACCTAATGGAGCCTTCAAAAACATAAACTCCACCCACCATATGACTACAGAGGCACAGGCGACTCCAGGCAGGGGCTGCCCAGTGGAGCCCCAAAGAATGGTGAGAGAGAAGTTGTTTGAAGTCAGTTCATTTTGGAGTGGTTTATTCTGCAGCAGTAGATAATTGCAACAATATGAGTAGATACTGGTGTGTGTGTGCGTGAGAGACAGACAGAGAAAGAGAGAGAGAAGTACATAAAGTGAAGTCTCCCAGTTGTGTCTGACTCCGAGACCCCATGGACTGTAGCTTGCCGGACTCCTCCATCCATGGGATTTTCCAGGCAAGAATATTGGAGTTGGTTGCCATTTCCTTCTCCAGGGAAATTTTCCCGATCCAGGGATCTAACCTGGGTCTCTCGTACAGCAGGAAGACTCTTTACCAACTGAGCCACCGGAGACGCCAGACAAAAGTGGGTAGCCATTCCCTTCTCCAGGGGATCTTCCCAACCCAGGAATCGAACTGGGGTCTCCTGCATTGCAGGTGGATTCTTTAGCAGTTGAGCTACCAAGGAAGTCCCATAATACATATAGATTACATTTAAATCCAGTAAGTCTTGGCAAGATTGATAATAGGGTCCTTTGTTATAAACAACTCTTCCTTCAGATACATAAAAATCATCCCTTCGGGTATTGGAAAATGAAAATATTATTAATACTTCATTTTCAAAAAACAAATATGTTATACTTAGGCTAAGTTCATTAGTAATCAAAGATAAAATTAAATATCAGGTTCAGAAACACAAAAAATTAAACCTAAGGGCAACCTTAAGTATAGTTACTGAGTGTTTTATTATATGCAAAATTCTCCTTTAGGTTTTATTGTTTTTCTTTCACAGCAACGCATTAGCTTCTGAAAACTATAAAACTAAATGTATGTTTCTGTTTACATAAGTTATGTTGGTGATACAGCACCTCTGTTAGGATGCAAGTATGTTTAAAAAGCATTATCAAGATAGTCTCAATTATGTTCAGAATTACCAAATGAACCATATTGTACTTCATGCACAATGCAAAACTGATGAATATGGAAAAATAGGAAAATGAAACTAACCTGGGCCATTCAAATACTGTGTAAGAGAACAGTGTAATCGGACAATTATAGGTTCTGTTCGAATCACTTCCCATGCCACAGCAATCTCCTCCTGTGCAAATATTTGAAAGATGAATTAGTCATGTTTTAAGAATTCTTGATTTTTTCCAAAATAAAAAATATATATGTTTTTAAAACTTATTTTGAAGAAGTGCTTATCATTAAGGCCTACAAATTATCTCAAAAACTTAACAGGTCTGTGAAATGAAAGTGAAAGTACTTTTTAAATGTTTGCCTTCATTTGAAAATTCAAGTGAAAACAAATTAGGACATACTACACTACTGATACAAACCCATAATTTTCAGAAAATATTAAAAGAACTGATGTAGGAAAACATATGCAAAATCTCTGCTTTTTCAAACAGTCGTAGCATTTCTTCATATATTGCTTTAACAAAGTCATTATGCTTCTAATCTTATTATAAGAGAAAGTAAAATTAAATTTCTTCCAAGAATAAAAGTGTTTTTTAAATGCAGCAATCATATAGTTGATACTTACATCAAGAAAGCTAACATCAATATGCAGATCAATATCTACATCATCAATGGCTCCATATTCCCTAAAAGCAAAGATTAACATTATTGTTTCATTTTCTTTAAAAGACAGTGTGTTCGAGGTTATTTTAAATTAAAATTTAGTCATGAATTCTCATCCCTGATGCCCACAGATAGTTCAGAAATGACTGGACATAAATTAACTAACTCAATTTAGTTGGATTGTGGTCTCATGTGACCTCTTTATACCATATATATACCTTTCCGTCTTATGTACAGGCAAATACGTACATGAACTCAAGAGTTATTTGGTTCATAGTTTCAAATACCCCCGGTTCTATTTAACAAATTGAACGATCTTCCCATGTGATCACTTGGTGTTCAAGATTCAGAGCTGCCTCTAAGTGCAAGAAAGGAGTCTCTGATACGAGGAAGGGGTGGAGGGATCACTGATTGCCACAATAATATGCCCATAAATTTTCCTGCCACATTAGAACATCAGTAGTTCTGAAACTTATCCAAGTGTTCTGCCGTCACTGATATTTCAATAGGCAGTTTTACATGTCTGATACATCCAAATTAAAACAAGTAACAACAGTATATTCCACACAAACAGGAATATTTTTTAAGATAACTAAAGGGCAAGGCTATTGTTTTTCCAGTAGTCATGTATAGATGTGAGAGTTGGACTGCGAAGAAGGCTGAGCGCCAAAGAATTGATGCTTTTGAACTGTGGTGTTGGAGAAGACTGTTGAGAGTCCCATGGACTGCAAGGAGATCCCAATGGTCCATTCTAAAGGAGATCAGCCCTTTAGAGGTGTTCTTTGGAAGGAATGATGCTAAAGCTGAAACTCCAGTACTTTGGCCACCTCATGCAAAGAGTTGACTCACTGGAAAAAACTCTGATGCTGGGAGCGATTGGGGGCACGAGGAAAAGGGGACGACAGAGGATGAGATGGCTGGATGGCATCACCGACTCGATGGACGTAGGTTTGAATGAACTCCAGGAGTTGGTGATGGACAGGGAGGCCTGGCGTGCTACAGTTCATGGGGTCGCAAAGAGTCGGACACGACTGACTGAACTGAAGTGAAAGGGCATAAAACAGTAGTTTTTGTATTCTCCACACAAACACATCTCTATTTTTGATATTTTTTATAAAATTTTGAAGTTAACAATGCTAATTACAGTGAGGGAAAAAACCATGATGATAACAGAAATTGTAAAAACTAATGGCCAATATTTATTGAGCACTTACCTGCCAGAAAGCATTCTAAGGATTTTACATACATGTGGATCATAACGCACAATAGGTACTACTTTTGTTGTTTAGTCACTAAATCGTGTCCAACTGTTTTGCAACCCCACGGACTATAGCCCATTAAGCTTCTCTGTCCATGGGATTTCCCAGGCAAGAATACTGGAGTGGGTTGCCATCTCCTCCTCCAGAGGATCTTCCCAACCCAGGGATCAAAATTGTGTCTCCTGCATTGGCAGGCGAGTTCTTTACCACTGAGACACCAGGGTACTATTACCATTTCCAATTTACATATCCATTAACTGAGGCTCAGAGTAATAAAGTAACTCACCCATCACTGCTTAGTAGCAGAGCCAGGATTTGAATACATGCATCTTATTTAAATATTTATTCAGATGCTTAGCTCTTTATTCAGTAAACTTTCACTTTGTGTTGGAAACCAGGTCAAACAATGATGGATGATCTAAGTCCTCATTATAAACTTCCGACAGTGATAACATAATTATCCTCATTCGCAAATGAGGAAACTGAGGTTCAGGAAAGTGGAATAAGTTGCCAGAGGGCAGAAAAGTTGGTGGAAATTCAGACATAAACTTCGCATTCAATCTCAAAACTGTCAAGTGCAGTATCTGGCACACAGTAAGTACTCAATGAACAGTTCCATGTATGATAATATTCAAATAATGCTAATGTAGTACAAAACTATGGCACTTTTATAGGGTTCAGAGAATGCACTTTTATAATGATTAAATAGCTTTATGTAACTTGAAGAATAAAGGAATGTACAGGGTCCTTTTACTTTTTTATATCAATGACCAAAAAATGCGGCATGTTAGAAACTAATAACTCAGCCTCTATGTTTTCTCCATTCTCTCCTTAAAAATATATCAAAACACTGAGCACATTTTCATCATTTATGAATTTACACTTTCTATTTTTTCATGGTCATTTCTAAAGGTTACATAAAGAAGAAAATGGATAAAATTATTCACATAGGAATTTTTAATTGCATGCTTCAAAATATCAGTGTTATAGAAAATAGATAAAAATTATTCACATAGGAATTCTTTAACTGCATGCTTCACAACATCTGTCTTAATCATAAAGTATAAAAATTTTTATAATCTTGCACAAATTTAGATATGATATGTAAATTTAGATATAAACATATGCCAATTTAGTTATGAAACTATACAGAAACTAAGACAAGAATAAAGATCAAGAACAAGAACGATTGCTTTTATGAGTCTAGTTCAGAGTTCAGAAAACTTTTCTTGTAAAGGTCAAAATAGGAAACCTTTTAGTTTTTACAGGCCACATAGTCTCTTTCACATATTTCTCTTTATTTTGGGGCCATTTTTTTTTCACAACCCTTTAAGGAAAGCAAACACCATGAACTGTTCAAAACAGATCCCACGGCCCACTGGTCATAATTTGCTGACCCTGGACGTCAGCATGCTATTTATAAATACAAGAAGTCAAATATCTAAAATCAGACATGTCAAAAGGGAACCACTAAATACAATGATGCGGATAGACCATGTTCAAATGACGTTTTGGTGGGGAAAGAGACCTTGACTACAACCATTCCCAGAAAATTATAAGAAATCTGTACAAAGTAGAAATTAAGAAAAAATGAATATTGAATAATAAGGAATACTTAAACTATGGCATGATGGTATAATTTTTTAAAATTATCCATTACAAAAAATGTTGGTATAAAAATATTTAGTATCATAAAGGAAATAGTGTTCACTGAGCAAGTAGAGTACCAAAACATTATGGAGATGGAAATACTTTTTTTTTAATAAAATAGAAATAGGAACACCAAAAAAGTAGCAAGAGGACTTGTACA
>SJYC01052179.1:0-17028 GCA_006408675.1 Madoqua kirkii
AAGAACTCACAACAACACTGTGTGTATGCAAACCAGTTTCTGTTGCGATGCCCTTTTTATATAATGCCATTCATTTCACGTTTCCCACTGCGAGATTACAAAGCATGATTACAGTCTGCCCAGGTGCAATGACCCAGTCTCAGGATTGCTTCTGCATCTGAATATCTTTCAGGAGCCTCAGTCTCATGAATAGCAAATGCAGAATCAAGGCAAATGCTTGAAATGTGAATGCAACCTGAAGTGTGAGGCCTGATATCTGATTGTATACTGAATGCTGTGGTGGGTTTACAATAATCCAAAATAATTCCGTGCTCTGCCTGCATTATTCATTGTGAAAAGATCACATCAAACTGAATACTTTTTTAAGAGAAGGGAAGCGACACAAATGATGTGATGCAGTTGTTTCACTTAGGGACTGAGGTCTTGAAAACTGCTCCACAAATTTCTTTCCAGACATCTGAGTGAAGTCTTTGAATAGAAAGATCTTGAAATCCAGCCAAATATTTACATGTGATCTAGTTCATATGTATAAAGAACATATGTATGAAATATATGCTTTCTATAAACAGGCATTTTTAGGGCACTATGAGTTAGAACTCCTGGCAATTCATTTTCCCATGTTTTAACGGTGCTTATTAAGATAACATCCTCATTAATGACACCACATATGCACTTACAATATATTAAATACTTGACCGTCTATATTGGTCCTCCTTTCTCTATAAAACCACAGCTGTTTATTATACTATTATGATATTTTATGGGCTTCCCTGGTGGCTCAGACAGTAAAGCGTCTATCCACAATGAGGGAGACCTGGGTTCGATCCCTGGGTTGGGAAGATCCCCTGGAGAAGGAAATGGCAATTCACTCCAGTACTACTGCCTGGAAAATGTCATGGACAGAGGAGTCTGGTAGACTACAGTCCATGGGGTCACAAAGAGTCGGACACGACTGAGCGATTTCACTTCACTTCTTCATGATGTTTTAGAATACTATTTGATCAAAATTAGCAGGGACTGTCCTGGTTATAAAATACATAGCTTTCTCTTATCCACTGCGAGCAAATCACATGTATAATACACATACATGAAACTCTACCACAAGTTTTTGAGAAATAAACTTCCATTGCTATTTAGTTACTGCTTTCAATAATTGGACAGTTATATTTTGAGAAGAAATATATTCTGCGAAGAAATATACACCTCCTTCTGACATCTGAAACTCAACAGCTTGCGTGTCTGTCTCTGCATGCCTACTCAGTGTGTGTTTCATGCTCCGTGTGGGAGAGATGTTTGTGAATGGGCCAAGATTATTCAAACTCAGTAGTCAGGAAGAAATCTTGGCATTTTTGCAAGACTGTATTCACGGTAGCTATATATTTCTCTAAAGGACAATAGGACTGAGATGAATTTAAAAATTATATCCAAGTAAGAAAGGAAACCCATCTAAACTAAGAGTGTAGAAGAAGTACAGTGTAAAGAGTTGCTAAAACTCTGCCCCCCCCCCCCATTTAAAACTCCTTGGTTTTGCTTGAGGAAAGCATAGGTGCTGGAAGCAGAGGTGACTGTCGGGGATCTGACATTCTGAAGCTTGTACCTAGATTTTATGCTAGTGCTTTTGAAAACATCTCCCTTTTGCCCCTTTTGCTTCTTTCCTCTGTGTGCCTCCTGCTATCACTTTCCCCTGGTGTTCAGAGTCAGACTGTTTCCACCTCAGCTCAGATGCAGAAGCAAGAGAATCAGTCTGATGCAGAGGACATTACAGACATCCAACCCAAGATCTGTTGACGAATGACATGCTTCAGTGTAGGGTAAGTTATACTGTAGTAACCAATATCCTCAAGCACTCACCGGTTTAACATAGAGAAAGGATTTACATCTCACTCACACTACCTGCTTACTGTGGAATCAGAAGGAGAGAGAGGACACTATTCACTGGAGTCGCCAAGGGGCCCAGAGAGTGGTGGAGCCCTGAAGACTGGGAACGCGCACACTAGCGCTTTGGCTCATATTTCACTGGCCAATACGAGGTTGCATGTCTACCGCTGATGTTAGAAGAGCTAGGGAAATGCAGTCCTACCATCTTCCAGAAGAGGAGAGCCAGATTTGTTAAGCTGTTTTACTAACCCACTACTTATGGAAATCCAGGGACATTTAAAGTGGACCACTCTGATTTACGTGGCTTTTTCTTTCCTTTCTTTCTCTCCCTTCCCGGAGATATATGTTTGGGTGGTGGGTCTGCATATAGTAGTATAGCTTCCTTAAACCTTGAAAAATCTTCTGCATGCCCTGTCCTCCACAACATCAATTCCAAAATTATTCATTCATTTCAAACACACAATCATCCAACCACAAAAAAAATGATCAAAATGCAGAACAGTCACAATCTTATAATCTTCCAACCTACTTGAAGCATTAGTCACAATCAAAAGGTTAGAATATTAGTCAGATGCCTTCAATTTTTTAAATGGATGATGGATGGCTATGAAGCACAGGATATTTTATTTGGTGTAAAACTTTCAAAATCATAAGCAAATTATCAGCATCATTTCATTCCTGTGCAATGAATTCCTGTGAATGAGAATTTTGTGACTTGTAATTCCCTTCTTTCTAAAAATATTAATCTCAAATTGTTTTCAATGACACTGATCAATTTTTTATGAATACTGATTATAGGAGTAAATTTATAATGAAAACATAAAAGAGCCTCATTTTATTGCATGACTCAAGATGAAACACATTCACACTGATTAGAGAGTTGATCATGTTCCTCCAGAGACCTAACTCATTTCCTTTACAAGAGCCTATGAATTAAAATTGTCATCAATGTTTACAAGTATGGTTCAACCAACCAGAATGCTGTTTTAGAATGATTTGGCCAAGTAGAACTAAAATTACCTACTTAAGTAACAAATTTATCATCAGTCATTTTTGCTAAAGCCCCCTTCACCTACTTTGAGAGGGTTTTGCCTCAATTGAGGCAATCTCTGTTATTTTCATCTCTTACAGAGAACTTAGATGTGGTTAGCTGCCTTTCTCATTAGATGTCACATAAAAAAAAAACGATACCAAATAGCCTATTATGCATATTGAGGTACTTTTGCTCTTCAAACTCCATTAAGTTCTTATAAACCTCAATTAAGTAAAAGAACAGCTAATTAGAACAGTCTGTTTTCAATAGACTTAGAACTTTGCAAAGAAGATGACTCCAAGACCTTAGGCCTAACTACTCTTTCTCCCGTGTGTCCGAGCCACGGTATTTTAGACCAGACAGTAAATTCATTCTTATTTATTTTAAGTAAATCAAACTAGTCCTGCTGCGATTCACTTACATCATGGGGCCTCTGGGAGCTTATTTATTCTGGAAACATCCTCTGTAGTTGGAGAAAATCTTCAGCAGACAAGAACATGACTTGCATTCATTAAGATTTAAATTGGATCAAAAATATAAGTGAAAGAGGCAAGAGGAAAACAATCAAAACCACTTATGACTTTGGACACTTCACTTGAATGAAATTCCGTATAGTAATCTAATTTAAACAGTCCAAAAATTATCACTATTTTATTAATAATGGAAAGTACTAATAGAAATAAGTACTAGTAAATGCTTGCTGAAGAAACTAAAAAATATTCACACATAAATAATGGTATGATTGAGGCCTAGATAGCATCGTGTGTGTGTGATACTCAGTCACTAAGTCCAACTCTTTGTGACCCTAGGAACTGTAGCCAGCCAGGTTCTTCTGTTCATCCAAGGCATTTCCCAGATAAGAATACTGAAGTGGGTTGCCCTTTCCTCCTCCAGGGGATCTTCCCAACCCAGGGATCAAACCTGCATCTCCTACACTGCAAGCAGATTCTTTACCAAAAATAGCAGGAACTATGTGTTAAAACAAATAAAAACTAATTTCAAAAGCAATCAAAACATGTGGTAAAGTGATTCTCTAAACAAACATACATACTTTAGATGAAAAGTAATTAAATTCTATGCTGTGCTGAGTGATCCACTTCCCAGGTGGTGCTAGTGGTAAAGAACCCATGGTTAATCATATACAGACTTCTTTGTATATGGGAGAGAGGGTTAATTTTCTATGATTAAAGTTTTAAGATTTCAAGCAAAGATCAACTAAAGAGAAAAAAATCAGTCACTGTTTCAAACTATTTATTTATTTTAGGCAGCTTGTGGGATCTTAGTTCCCTGACCAGGGTTCCAATGCAGGCCCTCAGCAGTGAAAACATGGTCTTAACCACTAGGGAATCCCTGAACAATTTATGGATAATCTCTATTGCTTTCTTGGCATAGTCAATAAAGCAGAAATAGATATTTTTCTGGAACTCTCATGCTTTTTTGATGATCCAGCGAGTGTTAGCAACTTGATCTCTGGTTCCTC
The DNA here is from genome assembly GCA_006408675.1 of Madoqua kirkii. NCBI lineage: Eukaryota > Metazoa > Chordata > Mammalia > Artiodactyla > Bovidae > Madoqua > Madoqua kirkii. Next base: position 4,392 of record SJYC01052179.1, read on the forward strand.
CGCCTTTTCTACAACCAGCTTGAACATCTGGAAGTTCACGGTTCATGTATTGCTGAAGCCTGGCTTGGAGAATTTTAAGCATTACTTTACTAGCATGTGAGATGACTGCAATAGTGCGGCAGTCTGAGCATTCTTTGGAATTGTCTTTCTTTGGGATCGGAATGAAAACTGACCTTTTCCAGTCCTGTGGCCACTGCTGAGTTTTCCAAATTTGCAGGCATATTGAATGCAGCACTTTCACAGCATCATCTTTCAGGATTTGATAGCTCAACTGGAATACCATCACCTCCACTAGCTTTGTTCATAGTGATGCCTTCTAAGACCCACTTGACTTCACACTCTAGGATGTCTGGCTCTAGATGAGTGATCACACCATTGTGATTATCTGGGTCATAAAGATTTTTTTTTGTATAGTTCTTCTGTGTATTCTTGCCACCTCTTTCTAATATCTTCTGCTTCTGTAAGGTCCATACCATTTCTGTCCTTTAGCGACTGAATTGAACTGAACTGAACTGACTGCTTTCTTCATTTATTCACTTTATAATACTTACTGAATCTCCATCTTCCTTATCCTCTAGCTGAGACATACATCAACTATGAAATAATCACAGCTAATTTGCTAAAACTTTGAAAATTCCAAAGATTTGCTTTTTGCAAGTATAATCCCTATCTGTCTCACTCAACCGCAGTCTAATATTCCTCCACGAGTAGGAGAGAGGGGCTGGGTATCTGTGCTATGCAGTCACATATACAGCATGTGTCTGCTTCTGTGCAACCCTATGGACCATAGCCTGCCAGGCTCCTCTGTCCATGGGGTTCTCCAGGCAAGTATACTGAAGTGGGTTGCCATGCCCTCCTCCAGGGGATCTTCCGGACCCAGGGATCAAACCCACATCATTTAACATCTCCTGCACTGGCAGACGGATTCTGTACCACTAGCGCCACCTGGGAAGCCCCATCTGGGGTAGACAACCCCGGCTTATTTAGGCTGCAGGTGGTTATATGAGTTTCTGTTTCTGCAGATAAAATTAAAGTTAGCAATAATAACTTACAGCTGTGTTATACTTCTCGACCACTAAAAGTATTTGTTTGCCTTCTCAAGACCTGGATATGTCCACTGAAAAGAATATAACCAGATAATATGAACATTTTTAATGGGTGTTCCACTGAAAACAATCAAGAAGCTCATGTTTCACACATGCTCTGTACTATAAACCAGGATCGAAAACCAAAACAAAGTACATAAACAGCAAAAAAGTGCACAGAATTAAGAGGCTAGAGGGGGAGAAGTAAAACAATAATGACAAGGCATGAAGAGAATAATAAATGAGGTAAGAGACAAATGTGATAGGAGGGCAGAGGGCAGAATGACCAGTTTGCACTGGAGCTTCAAGGAAGGCTCAAAGAAAAGCTGACCTTTGGACTGGGGCTTGAATAAAGACAGCACAGGGTATGAGAGGGAAGCACTGGTTGGGCAAATGGCCAAAGTCAAGGGGAAACAGCATATTTAGAGACCAGGAACAATCGGTTTGGGTGGGTGAGGCTGTAACTGAGGTCAGGCTGTAAGAAGGGCCTGGAGACTTGGAGACCACCCTTTAGGAAAACAAAAATCTAAATAATCAGATCTGACTGGTGGGAAGATACAAGCATGATGACAAAAAAGAGTTTTTCTTAAAGAGAGAAGAGAAGGACTAAATAGGGATAGTTGGGTCTTCTGAATGATTAAAGTAAGAAAAATTGGTTTGGAAATTTATCACCAAATAATTAAGTAACTGCAACAAAAAATACATCATTCAAATACGCAAGCACAAAGTTATATCTTTTTTTCCTTTCTTTTTTCAAGGACCAGATTACTTCTCACAAGGGCTTCCTTAGTGGCTCAGATGGTAAAAAATTTGCCTGCAAAGCAGTAGACCCGGGTTCATTTCCTGAGTCGGCAAGATCCCCCTGGAGAAGGGAATGGTTACCCACTCCAGTATTCTTGCTGGGAGAATTCTACTGGTAGAGGATCCTAGCGGGCTACAGTCCATGGGATCGCAGAGTTGGACACAACTGAGCACTAACACCTTCACTTTCAACACTTTACTTCTCACAGCGTGACTGGATACCAGCAGTTATGCATTATTTACTTTTATTGTTCACACAGATGTGTCTTTGATTCATGATAACAGTGTGGGCCCAGCTGACCAAATCTATTACAGAAATTGATAATGATGCCACTTAAGACTGCTCTTTTATCAAACTAACTCTACAAAATAATTTCTTTAATGAAATGAATGTAATCTTAAACTACAGGTACAATAAAAAGTAATCATAGCCATAATTATGCCATTTTGTTTAAGCAGCAACGTAACAGACTCTCTCGTATACTTTCAACTATAATTGAGCCTGAGAGAATTTCCACCTAAATGATTCCAACAGAAAATTCCAATGACTTTCCAAATAATTTTAAGTTGTAATCACCAAAGGTATTTATTTACCTGAGAGAAACTGCATGTGGTCCATATATCTCTCTCACTGCCGACAAGTCAGCTTCAAGCTGGGGGTGTTTGTGCAGCTCCCCATCATAGTTAACCTGATGAAAAAAAATCATTTAGGAGTGACTTAGGGTGAAGAGAAACAAAAAAAGCAAAATACAAACAATCTCTTAGACAGGTTACCCTGTAGTTCTGCCATGGGGATTTTCTCTGTTGCATTCATAAAAAATATATATAGATAGATAATTCAGCAGTATATTCACTGAAGTTCTTAGGTTCACATACATCTGGTATAATTCATTATGCTTAAAAAGTTATTATCTGACTACTTTGATACGAAGACAATGCCACTGTTAAAATGAGTGAAGTAAATGGTAGATAATCTGGAAAAACTTCTAGAGAAAAGAACATTCATTCCCCCTCTGTAAGAATTAGTGGTATAAACAAAAATCAAAACTAGAAGAATTATTTTAAATACTGTTGAAGTGTTATCTGGTTAAAGAGTCTTAGGAAAAATGCCCCATTTCTAGTAAGGTATTCCTGGAGAGAAGAATTCTAGTTTTGTTCATGTCCACCCATACTCCACTGCTTTGCCTATGCTTGATAGACAAATTACAAATTTTTTATTCCAAATGAATAAATCAATTTGTGTTCTTTACAAAATAATAACAACTTTGGCTTTAAAGCATCTCTTTAACAAATTACTTTTCCATTATTCTATCCAAATTACAAAGCATATTTGATCAAGTTCACAAAAATAGAACAAGACACCTTATACATCCATATCCTAAAATTGAATGCTCAGTTTAAAATTTCAACATTATCCTAGAAAAATATAATGAATTATTTCGTATAACACATGCATGTGAAGCAGTGCCATTTCCATGTATATAATTTATGATGTTTCTTCGTCACAACTGATCAACACTTTACATTCATATAGAAGGACACAGAAGACAGTAAATACAAATAATGAAGGTGCTCAATAATAAGGGCCCATCAATTTTTATAAAGGTTAATCACCTTCCACTGAAAACAATCCATGCTTTTATTAGTGTCACCATTTCAAAACACTGACTGAGCACAACATGCTTGATAGATGTAAAAGTTAAAAGCGTAATAAGATGCTGTCTGCAAAATATCTGTAATGAAGGCAGATGACTTCAATGTAAATAAATGATTACAGTCAAAGAACTGCAAAAGCAACCTTAATTTCTGAAACTATATAGAGAATGAGCGACAGATAAATTACATGAATTTCCTTGTTAGTTACAGAGCGCTACAGAAACACAGGCCTTTCGGATGACAAGCACAGATTTCTGCTACAGCGTGTGCGGCTGTCTCTGCCTTTGAGTGGGTGTCTGGAGAGCCTCGTGTGCTCACCTGTCCTCCATAATAAAATTCTTCTGAGTCATTATCTCCTTCAGAGTCTTCCTCCACTGTGCTGTTCTGTCTCGACTCCTTAAAATAAAAGAGTAAGAAGACAATTTTAATGGTCAAACTAGCTTTTCCTTCTTCTGAAAAAAGTTAACAAATATTAAAAAACTATGTTCATCAATTACAACTTTGGTTTTGTTCTGATAAAACATCTGACAAGCTCATACTGATTCAATTTTTTGTTAAAAAATTCCTCAGCATTATTTATCCCAGACTGTTCTCACTTTCACTGCCAATTCCACATAATGGTATGAAAGAAAGGGCACTTTGAATCTAATAACATAAAAATCAAATTATGCATATACATACAAATATATATACATACATACATATATATATACACATACATACACACACACATATATATATATACACACACACATACAAAGATAACTTTCAGTGTGTAGAAATTATTTGCTTTAAATTTCAATTTTCAAAAGGATGTTTACTTAAATATACTTGAAGAATGAGTTTCTAATTAACCGAACCGTATCTATTATGTGTCTAAAGTACAAATGACAAAAATTCATCTGAAGTAACTATTCCTGTCCCAGGGCCCTGCTAAAATAATTAAGAGAAAGGCAGCTACATTTAGACACAGGAATCTGTTAACTTGATGTTTTATGGTCATCTCTAAATTTCTAGACCAAATTTCAAATTATTAAAGAAGAAAAAAAAAACCTAGAAAGGGAATGTAGGTTTTATAAAACATAGCTTTTGGTTTCAGCAATGATAATGCTAAATTAGTGGTGCTCACTTTGGCTACTGAAGTGCAGAATGAATGGTATAATACTAAAAGGAAAGCGGGGTGGCATTCAGTGCATAGTTTTTGTTTTATTATAAGATTACTTGATCCTTTATTTTTTCTTTTTTGATGTGGACCATTTTAAAAATCCTTATTAAGTTTGTTACAATATTGCTTTTGCTATTTTTATGTTGTTATTGTTGTTTTTAATGGCTACAAGGCATGTTCCCAACATTGGGAGGCGAAGTCTTAACCAATGGACCACCAGACAAGTCCCAGTGGATAGTTTTAAAATCAAAGAATTATTGGTCCCACCATCATTTTGTTTGATTAATGTCCCAGTATTTATTTACAGATTGAAGTAAAGTTCCTAAAGGTGCTATTGTTCTTTTAACACTGACCAAAATAGTAAGATTATACCCAAGTTCTGTGCTCCTTTAACTAGAAAGACCATCTTTTACAGATAAAATTTTCAAGGTCTCATCAAAATTATGTATACCACATACAGTTATTCTAACTATGCTACATAAGTGCTCTTCAGTCAACTAGGTTATTAGATGAAAATACAGAAAATAAGTTAGGTTTTGTACACACTTTATTCAGATTTAAATCAGATGTTCTATTACTTTAAAGGTAGTTAATTTCAGGATGCTGTCATTCCCATACATAAATCCCTAAGCCAGCAGCATGATCTTCATTCACTACATGCAGTCTTAATCTAAACAAAGATGGTATTAACCACAAATACATGGTAAATTTCAAATACATCTATACTGTTTTGAAGAAATACAATAAAACATAAAATGTAATTTACGTACCTCGCCATTTTCCTTCTGTAATTTGGATTTTATGGATAAGCAACAGTTAGTGTCATTTGTCTTTCTTAATTCTGAAATATATAAAGGGTCATTTTAGTTTTCAGTATACTATTTACCAAACATTTATAAGTTTCAGTATAAAAACATCCAAAGATGATTCTTTTTTGCAAGAGAATCAAAAAATATTTTGAAATTATCTTATGTTAGAGAATTATATACAAACTATTCTGATTTTTCATTGCCCATAAAAATGTGGTCAAACTAAAGTGGCCACAGTACAAATTCCTTCAACTCTCACTATATAGTTCATGGAATCTATGTTGTGTTATGTTTTTTAAACATTCAGTTTGTCTAACAGTATTGTTATGCATGAAAATATTTTCACAAGCAAATATCAACATAATGTGTTTAAAGGGGACTTTTTTAAGTACTAATTTATGCATTTAAAAAACTGTTGAGAAACAAACTAGTGATATTAAATAGAAAATTTGCATGGAGAACCAGGTTTATAGATTCCAAAGATATTGTGTATAAGAGACAGGTATTGTTATGCATGAAAATATTTTCACAAGCAAATATCAACATAATGTGTTTAAAGGGGACTTTTTTAAGTACTAATTTATGCATTTAAAAAACTGTTGAGAAACAAACTAGTGATATTAAATAGAAAATTTGCATGGAGAACCAGGTTTATAGATTCCAAAGATAAATATCTATTATATGGGTTAAAACAAACCAAAAAACAAAGCTACCTACAATCAACAAAATATTAAGCAGGAAATTAAGAAAACAGTGTATTCCCATTACCTGTTGCTAGTCGATGAAAAATTACTGGAATTGGCTCTGTAGTAACTAATACATCTTCATCATTTTCTGAACTTGACACGTATGTATTATCTGCAAAGAAATATAGACAACTAACGGCATAGTAACTTGAAAAAGTACCTTTATTAAAAACAATTAAGGAATAGCTACATCACTTCCAACACTCATGAGGTACACACTATTATTCTGATTTAATCTGGAAAAAAATGAAGGAAATTACAGCTTTCCTTGCACATTAATAATGTGCAAATTAATTATAAATGTTTTCTTTAAAGATGCTTGCATCTCCTGGAGAAGTACAGACTTTGGATAGAGACTATTCAAACACATCTCTAACATTTCATGCAGTAATGGATCATTTGGAAGTGACAAGTTGCCTCAACCCACAGAAGAACATCCTTTGCAATATTGGTATCAATCTATGGTAATATCTGGGCTTCCCTGGTAGCTCAGCTGGTAAAGAATCTGCCTGCAATGCAGGAGACCCCAGTTCAATTTCTGGGTGAGGAAAATCCCCTGGAGAAGAGATAGGACACCCACTCCAGGGTTCTTGGAATTCTCTAGTGGCTCAGATGGTAAAGAATCTGCCTGGAATGTGGGAGATCTGGGCTCTATCCTGGGGTTGGGAAGCTCTCCTGGAGAAGGGCATGGCAACCCACTCCTGTATTTTTGCCTGGAGAATGGAGCCTAGCAGGTAATAGTCTATGGGGTCGCAAAGAGTCGGACATGACTAGTGACTAAGCACAGCACAGCACGTGATTATATCTGGGGCTTCCCAGGTGGCACAGTGGTAAAGAATCTGCCTGCCAGGTAGGAGACATCAGAGTCACAGGTTCAGTCCCTGGGTTGGGAAGATCCCCTAGAGGAAGAAATGGCAAACCACTCCAGTATTCTTGCCTGGAAAATTCCAGGAAGAGTCTGGCAGGCTACAGTAAAAGGGGTCACAAAGAGTCAGACAGGACTGAGCACAGCACATGGCACACACACATTGTAACATAATACACAGTTGCTATATTTTTTGCTCACTGATGATTACAGGGCATCTGTGACACAACTATTCAACAAAGAGTTAAACAGACCATTAAATATGGTCCTAAAATATGCTCATCAATGATGTATAAAAATGTAAATATATATATATAATGAAAATATAAAATACATCCAGCAAATAATAGAAGCCTGCATCAATTTCTGCTAGGAGAAATGAGTGTTCAGATGACTTATGAATACATGATCAAAGATCTTGAGCCAAGTTTTCACAATATTGTGTCAGTACAGTGAGAGCTATCAAGCTAAGTCATTATTTCCAAAGATACATCTGTACTGTTTTTAGGCCTTGAGGAGTGAGTAAGTGAAAGTGATATGTATTCACAGCGTAGCCACAAAAGACTCTCAGAGTTATAAAGCTTTAAGTTATTTAGGAATGTGAGAGGAGATGGGGGTGGGCTGGACTTGAAACCAAGTAGGTTTGCCTCATTACTTTGTTCTAATTACAAATTTTGCCTTATTTCTTTTTCAACTAGCATCTAGGAGGGTGTGAGATTTCTGTGTTTATCTAGTGAGACTCCAGATTAAGAAACAGATTTTATATAACTTCTAATTACTGTCTTGACATATTAGGTGAAACTTTGACTGCTTATCTCTTCTGTTAATAACCTCACATGTTCAAGTGAGGATCAAAAGCTGCTCTTAAACCCAGTTTTTAAATTTGTTAACCCTCATTCAGAGCCTCATTGATTCAAAGTTATTTGTATGGAATCAATTTAGTTAGGTTTTCCCCATGTACAATGGATTCCTTGAAGCAAACTTGTGAAGAAAAAGAGCATTAAAAACACAGAAGCAACAGCTAACCACCAACTAGAAGGGAAAATACAGAAAAATCTGTAAAGTGGACACAGTATCATGGAACATCTTGGTGTCATGGAATGAGGGGCTTTCTGCTAAAGAAAGCATCAAGAAGCAAATAAATTAGAATTTTCTGTTTAAAAAAACAAGGAAGTGAATAATTCAGTTCAGAAGATCAAATGGCTTACTGGAAGTGAAGTGTGAATCAAGAGAATATAATTTGGTAAGTAAATGTTGCATAATACTAAAAGACAGGATTATGCATTCAACAAAACATTTTTAAAGATATTTTCCACTGGTTTGTATTTTGATTAGTATTTAAGCATAGAACACTTCCCATCTCTGCTTTTGGCTTAATTTACCCCAACCAAAATGTTTTCAGTTTTAATGGATAACAGTATCCATTAAATCACCATTACAATACAAGCCAGATCACAGAGGAATATCCAAGAAGGGAAATGTAACAGCAGATGAGGCACTTCAAATCTAGACTCTGCTACCAATTAGCTGTTGATCTCTTTAAATCTAAGCCACGTTCTGCTTAGTTATAAAATGAAGAGGTTTGCTGATGGGGGAGCTTTGAGGAGCATCCCAGCTGTCTGAATGGATTCTGTGTTTTCTTTTGTTGTTGTTGTTTAACTAACTATTTTTAAATCTTCTTCAAACTATTTTGACATCTGTAATAATACTCATCTTTGTTTAGATGGAGGAAAATAGTACACAAAAAGGGTAAACAATGTATTTAAGGTAACAGAATGAGTCAGTGACAGACAGAATGCTTTCAAGCTCAAATTCCTTCTCTGCAATTCTCCTACTTGAGTTTAGGGCTGACAACTTCTTTTCTTAAAGCTTATGGCTCAGATAGTAAAGTGCCTGTCTGCAATGCAGGAGACCTGGGTTTGATCCCTGGGTTGGGAAGATCCCCTGGAGAAGGAAATGGCAGCCCACTCCAGTAGTCTTGCCTGGAAAATCCCATGGACGGAGGAGCCTGGTAGGCTACAGTCCAGAGGGTTGCAGAGTCAGACATGACTGACTCCACTTTCTTTTCTAAAAGCTTCTGGGGACAATTAGGTTCTTTCATGTGTACATTCTGTAGAGAGCCTATATAGATCCTTGTTAAAAGCTGTTACCAATATGAATATTTTCTCTTCCCTTCCCTGCCAGACTATGCAAGCATTACTGGAAATTCTGTGGACAGATGACAGATGAGTAGAAGAGCTATGAAAACACGCGTTTTAAACCACTGCTTTTATTCTATTTCATTCTATTTCTAATTTAAGCCATCATTCTATTATTCATTACTATGTAACTTCATAGAAATAATTACAGATAATAATTGTATTGATTTTATAACATAATCTGTTTATTTCCCCCATATATGATATTCATATAAACTATCCAACCCAGTCAATTATCAGTATCATCCTTATTTTAAAGATGAAGAAACCAAGACTCAGAGACATTAATTCACCCAAGTTATTTAAGTAATTAAAGTTTACACATAGTGTAGTAAGTGGTGAAACTGTCTGAATCCAAACATCAATGCTTTGCTATTTTTTTAACATCAAAAACTAGAGAAATGAGAGAATTCATACCCTCCAGTAGGCAAGCATCCTAATTAAACGTGGTAAACCATGAGAAAGAATTCTACTGGTCTGTCACAACAGAGTCACAACCTATGATTTGTAATATACACGCATGTGTGCTAAGATGCTTCAGTTGTGTCTGACTCTTTGCGACCCGTGTACTGTAGCCCGCCAAACTCCTCTGTCCATGGAATTCTCCAGGCAAGAATACTGGAGTGGGTTGCCATGCCCTTTCCAAGGGATCTTTCTGGCCCAGGAATCGAACCCAGGTATCCTGCTTGACAGGAGGTTTCTTTACCACTAGTGCCACCTGGGAAGCCTGATTTGTAATATAATTAACTTTAAAAAACTTTAAAATTAACTTTAAAATTGTCTACAGTATAACTCCATGAAGAAGTACAGATAACCAGAAGGCTGCTCTATTTCTTCACTATTTTGAAAAGCCAATATATATATATTGCATTTATATACATGTCATTTTGTATACCTAAATCTTAAAGACCCTCTAAATTTTCATTTTCACAAAAACAAACTATGAAATGAATTTCAATAGACGGCACAGGTAACTTAATAGGTTAAATTATAAAATAGCAAATCTGCTCCTAAGGAAATAAATAAGACGGCATAATCTTGAATTGGGAAGATTATGCTGATACATGTTCATAGGATTAAAAAAAAATTCTGTACTATATTTTCAAACTTAAATGATAAGATAATCATTAAGCCATAAATTCAGAAAAAGTCAGGGGGAAAAGCCTGAGGAACATTATCAGAAGGAATTAAGAAAAGTACTACCAAGACTACTGATTTTAGAAATTAGAAGCAACATAAAAGAGCTATTTGTTTGAAATAATTTTTAAAATAAACATTTTAGAAGGAAAAAAAGGAGGGAAAAGACAAAAACAAATATAAAATAACATAAATAAGGAAGGGAAAATAATCACAGAGATGCAGATTTTTAGATTTAAGATTGAATACTATTAAAAAAACTATTTGCTAAAAGAAATTTGGACATTTCTCCAACATAGTGAACTTTCAGGAAGAACATGTTAAAAAATGGCTAAAGAAACAGAAAAAAAAGAACAGATCACTAATCATGGCAGAAAACTATAACTGCCCTGGAACAATCTCTAAAAACATACCAGGCTCAGATAGATTTGCTAGCAAGTTCTATTAAATGCCAAAGAACAGTTTAATCTCTTCAGCAATCTGAAGTCTTTAATAACAGAATATATGACAAAATATACATAACTCTTATAGAGCAACATTAAAATATCTGCTAATATAACTTGTCACCTTTTGTTCAGAAGAGAAACCATATATGATACCTCCTTTGATGCCAAACAAGAATTGGATAAACTGTAAATATTCATTCTTTAAAAAGAAAAGGCTTGGTAAATGAGAAAAGGAATGATACCTGCTTTTCTGAAAGCGACTAGAAGCAAGCTCACTAATTTTGAGAAAAGGAAGGAAGCTGCCAACTTTCATATCTATTATTAAAAATCATTCTGGAAGTTCTGGCTAGTGCAAGAGGAGAAAAAATACAGGCATGAATACTGGGAAGGAAAAGCAAGCATATAATTTTTATATAATATTATATATATATATTTATATGAAAAACCAAGCATATTAACTGAACTTCTAGTACAAATAACTAGAATTAAATTTAATAATGGGGGAAATATTATCATAGTAATATTCACTTTGAAGAAAGCTCCATAAAAATGCTGCTACTACTTCTTCTCCAGAAGTATCTTCAGAAGTGACAGGAATCAGAACTGAATTAGAGTCTTGGTTACTAGCAAAACTACACAGCTTTGGGGAATATTTAGACTCTCTCAGCACACTTCTTCACGTATAAAATGGCATGATAACACTTGTTCTGTCTATACATCGACTATATTTAGAATAAATTCAATCATGTATATGAAAATACTTGGTTCTACCCCCAAATTTACCGATCCTCTCTCTCCATCTTTATATTTTATTTATATACTTTTTTAATAAATTAAGTTATATTGCAAATTCACTACTAACTTGATTCATGAATAAAATTCAATTTTAAAAAAGCACCAATGATAACCAATATTTTATATTCAATTTCAATTTCTGTATACCGTAGTTCCAAATGGGGCTCTTGTATGGTAAGAAAAACCAAAATAATAGCCCATGGCCACAAGAGGGAGCTAAATATTTGGTTCACTTAATTAAAGGCACCATCATATTTCCTACCCTACAGAATATTGCTTCAATGGGGTTTTGATTTGCGGCATTATTTCTATCACCTTGACTTGAAAGTCCTGCATCACTCATGGCTGACATCTCTAAGCAGCTACCTCAGATGAAACACACGATAATTATATTTACAGTAAAAAGTTGAAGGCAGGAGGAGAAGGGGACAACAGAGGATGAGATGGTTAGATGGCATCACTAACTCGATAGACATGAGTTTGAGCAAGCTCTGGGAGTTGGTAATGGACAGGGAAGCCTGGCATGCTACAGTCCACGGGGTCGCAGAGAGTCGGACACAACTGAGCAACTAAACTGAACAATAAAAAGTAGGGCTTTTATTTTCCTAACAGTTAAGCAAACATTCAGCATCAAAGCATACTATATCATAAGGGAGAGGGCTGATTGCAAAATCATCCAAAAACTTTTTTTTCTTTATATAGTTCATGTCTTGATTCTTCCAATAATATCTGCCTAGAATACTTTTGATACTGCTATTAAAAATAGGTATATATTTAATAATGAATAACTCTCCTTATAAAAGTGTACAATAGTTTTATAGAATGCTACACTTAAAATATATGGAGATCATAGCAAAGTAACTGTAAGGGAATTTGTGATTTATGAAAATTATTTTTAAATATTAAATTTAATTTTACAAAAAGGTTAAATGCA
>SJYC01052180.1:0-54883 GCA_006408675.1 Madoqua kirkii
ACACACTTCTTTTAACAGCTAAAGAAATAAATTTTAGAATATTCTGACATCACATCATTAACTAATTATTTTTTAAAATATTTAAAATACCTACAATCAAAATTATAGCGATCTACTCATTTTATATAGAAATTATGATCTCAATATACATAGTAAATGAACAAAATAGTTAGATTTAAATAGGAATTAGAATTATGACTATAACTTAGAACACACAGGTCAGTTTGGTAACCATCAGATTTTATTAGGAATGAATACTGGAGTAAAAAGTATATATATGAAATATAAGCAGATAAAATGTGCTGATCTTTTCTACAGTGTATGATAAACAAAAGATTCCTGCATTACACTTTATGGGGTAAACTGTGTGCTTAGTTGTGTCTGATTCTTTGCGACCCCATGGACTGTGGTCCGCCAGGCTCCTCTATCCATGGGGATTCTCCAGGCAAGAATACTCGAGTGGGCTGCCATGCCCCTCTCTAGGAGACATTCCCAACTCAGGAACAGAACCCATGTTTTCCACATTGAAGAAGGATTCATTACCATCTGAGCCACCAAGGAAGCCCAAGAATACTCGAGTGGGTAGCCTATCCCTTCTTCCGGGGATCTTCCTGACCCAGGAATCAAACCAGGGTCTCCTGCATTGCAGGAGTCTCTACTGGCCGAGCTACGGGAAGCCCTAATGAAGACAGTTTCAATCTCCACTAAGTCTACAGTGCTCATGCTCTTACTCAAGATGAAATTATATATATCATTTGTGAGAAAAGAACTAAAGATAAATTTTGTTCATATCTTCAAATTATTATGACAAATGTTGGCAAATCCACCCTGGGCTCTGGTGAGATTACAGTGAGTCTAGAAAGTAAGACTGAACTGGCCTTGAAGACAGACACTGGTTTGAGTGTAAAAAAATGAATCCATAGTGATCTTACATTCTGCTTTATATGCACAAGTGTTTGTGGACCTAGCGATCGATTTCAGGGCACACAGGCAGGACAGCTGTGCGTATGTAAGAAGCCTAGTGCACTCTAGTGGTACAGTCCACGGGCTCTGGACTACTGGGTTCAAATTACAGCTCTCCCCTTAACAGCACTGTCATCATTCACCTGTAAAATGGGGATATGGTAACAATTTCTTAGGATGGTTGTAAGAATTGTTTATCGTATATACACTTAGAGAAGGGCTTCCCTGGTGGCTCAGATAGTAAAGACTCCGCCTGCAATGTGGGAGACCCAGGATCGATCCCTGGGTCAGGAAGATCCCCTAGAAAAGGGAATGACAACTATCCACTCCAGTATTCCTGCCTGGAGAAATCCATGGATGGAGGAGCCTGCAGGGCCACAGTCTGTGGGGTTGCAAAGACTAGGACACAACTGAGCGTGTTATCACATACACATAGACTTAGAGAAATTGAGAATGGCCTGTTATTTTCAACTATTACTATTAGTTTTAGCTATTATTTTAGCTGTTGCTCCTACCTATTATTTTTAGGTTATGAGAAACCAAATGATTTCCCCAAACCAACAACTAAACCAGTTTAGAGAACCTTTATTTTAACCATAATGAGGTTAGTACATAGGCTGACACTATCATATGGGCTTAAAGAACGAGTAGTTTTCACAAGGAAATTATTTTGATTCTGGACTGCATCTCAAGTAAGACATGTACCTAGCAGGCAATCAACAGAATTATATCTTTAAGTCTTGCCCTGCCAGTGACTCACCCCTGGATATATTTAAATACATTTCATATCTCCAGAAGAAAAAATATTCAAAGGAATCATGGCATAAATATTTGTAATAAAAAGAAGAAAAACATACCTGGGTAATCTTCAGATACATGTACTGAATAGGATACACTGTTAAAACAAGGGGCGGGGGGAGAGAAAAGACAGGCTCAAGTTACTACTAAGGTAGACAAGTTTTAACACAGTAAAAAAAAAACAACCTCAGGTTACTCATTAATTTATACAGATACAAGTATAAACAGAAATCAAGATGGATTAGAAAACATCTTTGATATTTGACACAGGAATCTTACAGATTTTTAAAATACATGACATAGCAATATAAATCTTTTGTGATACTTTCTTTAGTATAGCAAGTCTTTCTATCTCAGCAGTGTCTCACATTCAGTTCTTTATAACCGTGTGCATTGTTTGTGTACGTTTTATCAAATCATCTTTTCTTACCAAAAATGAAGTAGTCTCCCATGCAGTATGGCACTTAAGGATCTAAACATTTATAAATTTAAACATTTATTTTTAATCTTGCCTTTTCATAATATGTTGTGCTTTTTCAAACAGGCCCTTTACTTTAAAGAATTAACAAAATGGTGACAGTGTAACTAGTAGGTATTCATAAATCACCATACATAGGAAATAAACTAACTCCTGTACTCAGAAGGATTGGGTTGTTTTAAGATTCACTTTTAACAACTCCATTCTCGGTAACCTCACTGTTTCTATGTACTTATCTCATGACACCTAGGGATCTGTCATACTTTGTTTATTCTCCTTTATCAACTAGATAGCAAGTCACTTGAAATTAAGGTCCATTGATATTTGTATTTTCGGCACAGTTACCTATGCTAGACACACATGCACAATATTCAGCACATACTCAGTATTAGCTTTTTGGATCAATCAGTGCGGCTGCCACTTGTCACAGAATAGTCAAAACTGAGTTCAAGTTCAGCCAAAATAACTACCTGTTTAGACTAAAAATGATCAACTGTCTTTGAAGAAACTTACAGAATACAGAGCCTGTATCAAGTATCATTCACAAAGTCAATACAGCCAAATTACTTGACATATTAACAAATAAAAAAAACTTGAACCTACTTCAAGAAAAAATCTGACTCGTATATGAGATTAGCTCTCAATGTTAAAAGAGTAAATAAGTATGGTTAAGGATGTGAAGGAAAATCTAATCTCAAAAAGAAACAAAAAAAAGAGACAATCAGGGTCTTGTGGAACATGAACAAAATAGCAAATCGGAGCTTTATATAATCGGAGCTTTAGAAGATGAAAAGAGAGAATAATGCAGAAAAATAAAGCTGAAAATCTCCAAATTTGGGTAAAAGACATAGATGTGTAAACTGAAGAAGCTCAGAAAACTCCAACAGGATAAGGGCAAAGACATCCACTTCCAGGCACACATAATTAAACTGCTGACAAACAAATACAAAGAGAAAAATTTCACAGAAGAGAAACAAAAGACACACTACATACAGGGAAATAAGAATCAATGTTAAGTTTTTGTAAGAAACTACAGAGGACTCAGGACAGGAGAAAAGTAGAGTAGGGGCAGCAGTGGGAGGAGGGGACAGGAAGCAACAGCTATGAGCCAAGAATTCTTTATCCAGGCCATAAATCTGTCCAAAGTGAAGGCCAATAAGGAATCTTTCAGATGAAGGAAAATTGTGGAAATATGCCTCAGCAGACTTAAAGTATAAGGAGTCCCAAACAAAGTTCTCCAGGCTAACTGAGAATTAGAATTTCAAAAACCCAGAAGGAATGAAGAGCACCAGAAACTGTCATGCTTTGTTTGACAAAATATAAAAGACTGTATTTCTCATAATGTTTTAAAAATACACATGGGTGTTTAAAGTAAAAATTCTGCACTATGTGATTTATAACATGTAAATGTAGTACCCATGGCAGTTACAGAATAGTATGTATGCGGGAAGGGTTAAATAAATGGTCATATATAGCTTCAAGGTCCTTAATCTTATGGGAAATGGTATAATATTAACCCTAAATAACACCTCTAAGAAATTGTACGAATATACATTGTAATTCCTAGAGCAAGCCCAAAACAAAATTAAAGACAATAATAAATTACATAGAGTTCTAAAATCATTCTGGATCTTTTAATCCCAAAGAAAACAGGAACAAAACACAGGAACAAATAAAACAAATACTAAATAGCATTTAGTATTTGAGAATTAGAATTTCAATGAATCCTACCACAGCAAGAATTGCCTTAAATGCTGATGGACTAAACACACTGAATAAAGGGCAAAGATGGATAGATCGATTTTAAAAAGCCAGATCCAATTCCATGCTGTGTTTAAGAGATCCACATTAAATAAAAACATAGGTAGACTGAAAATTTTTAAATGGAAAAGATATCCCATGCAAAGGTAAGCATAAGAAGACTGAAATGTTTAATAACAAAGACATCAAGACAGACAGAAGATACATTCATAATGATATCATTCATTAATCCTTTGAATTAATCCAAAGGACTAATCCATCAGGACGAAGGCACAATAATCACAAATGTGTATGTACCTAATAACAGAGCTTCAAAACACGTGAGACAAAACCTGACAGTATTAAAAGGAAAAACAGACAATTCAACACAGCTTGAGAAATTGACAGAACCATTCCCCTCCAAAACAAAGATCATTAAAGACACAGATGATTCGATGTAATACATTTGCATAGAAAATTACAACCACAAAAGAGATTCAGAAAACTATCTTTTAGAATTTCAAAAACCCAGAAGGAATGAAGAGCACCAGAAACTGTCATGCTTTGTTTGACAAAATATAAAAGACTGTATTTCTCATAATGTTTTAAAAATACACATGGGTGTTTAAAGTAAAAATTCTGCACTATGTGATTTATAACATGTAAATGTAGTACCCATGGCAGTTACAGAATAGTATGTATGCGGGAAGGGTTAAATAAATGGTCATATATAGCTTCAAGGTCCTTAATCTTATGGGAAATGGTATAATATTAACCCTAAATAACACCTCTAAGAAATTGTACGAATATACATTGTAATTCCTAGAGCAAGCCCAAAACAAAATTAAAGACAATAATAAATTACATGGAGTTCTAAAATCATTCTGGATCTTTTAATCCCAAAGAAAACAGGAACAAAACACAGGAACAAATAAAACAAATACTAAATAGCATTTAGTATTTGAGAATTAGAATTTCAATGAATCCTACCACAGCAAGAATTGCCTTAAATGCCGATGGACTAAACACACTGAATAAAGGGCAAAGATGGATAGATCGATTTTAAAAAGCCAGATCCAATTCCATGCTGTGT
Organism: Madoqua kirkii; assembly: GCA_006408675.1. NCBI lineage: Eukaryota > Metazoa > Chordata > Mammalia > Artiodactyla > Bovidae > Madoqua > Madoqua kirkii. The sequence goes on from SJYC01052180.1 coordinate 5,073, forward strand.
TTAAGAGATCCACATTAAATAAAAACATAGGTAGACTGAAAATTTTTAAATGGAAAAGATATCCCATGCAAATGGTAAGCATAAGAAGACTGAAATGTTTAATAACAAAGACATCAAGACAGACAGAAGATACATTCATAATGATATCATTCATTAATCCTTTGAATTAATCCAAAGGACTAATCCATCAGGACGAAGGCACAATAATCACAAATGTGTATGTACCTAATAACAGAGCTTCAAAACACGTGAGACAAAACCTGACAGTATTAAAAGGAAAAACAGACAATTCAACACAGCTTGAGAAATTGACAGAACCATTCCCCTCCAAAACAAAGATCATTAAAGACACAGATGATTCGATGTAATACATTTGCATAGAAAATTACAACCACAAAAGAGATTCAGAAAACTATCTTTTTCTCTTTAGATACACATGGGTAAAATGTCCACCAAGGTAAGTCACATACTGGGCTATAAAACTGGTCCTAATAATTGTGAATGCATAGATGTTCAGGGTTCACTAGTTTATATCCTGGTCTTCCTGGCTCATCTTCTCCTTAAAATACTAAATCTTAGGTCCTCAAAAAGCCACTGCCTTTTAGAATTTGTGACTGGACTCTGTTACCTTCGCCACAGGCAATGCAACTCTCCCAGTCAAGCCCAAGTCTCCAGGACTCCACCAGTCAAATCCCTGGCATGTTTTTCTAGTCCTTAGAAAATAATTAGTCAGGGACAAAAAAGACTAAAGAGGACAGTAGGAAAAAAGATGGTTAATATGAGACCAAGCACTGATATGCTGGTTCTTTTATAAAGCATATTTAATTGTTCAATTAATTCAAGAAGCATTTCTTGGTAACTGCTAAAAGTCAAACACTGCGTTAACCCCAAATAAGATTCAGGTAGAAAAAAAACATGACTAAATTATTAATTCAGAGAGAAACAAAGAATATGAAATATAATAAATATGACAGACCAAGAAATCTGACTATTTTAAAGCACATCAGATGCTTTTTTTTCTTGCTTTTTATTTTTAAATAATTATAGAGTCATGTGAAGTTACAGATAGTGCAGAGAAGTCTCTCATGTTTCTACACTGATTACATCTTATGTGCTGATAGTAAAACATCAAAAGGAGGAAATCGACACTAGTGTGTATGTCATTTGTTCACATTTGCATCATGTACCCACTATCGCAAATCAAGACACAGAACGATTTGATCACTTAACATCTCCCTCTTTAGAGTCATACTTATCTCCCTTTATACCTACATCCTTAAACCCAGGCAGCCACTAATCAGTTCTCCATCTCTGTAATTTTGTCAGTTCAAGACTGTTATTATGTAAGTGCAATCAGAGTATGAAGCGTAGCAGTATTTTAGGTAAAAATTAGTATTTCGAAAAAATGACTATGATTGGAAACATTTAGGATACACTGAAGAGGAGAGGGATCGAATTAAGTAATAAAATATGAGCAAACATCAGTGGGGAGGTATGTAATGGGAAGGAGAAGCAGGAACAAATGGCAGATGCTGGACCCCAGCCAAGAGCCCAGCTTTGGGCCCTGAATCAAATGCCAAAAATTAGAAGATAAAGTAAACATGCTCAAACAAGCTGGAGGAAATATATACTATGACCCCATGTGAATTCATCTTCCCACAATTCATTTCCTTACAATGGAATGATACTATGTAGAAAGGAAATTATAGATGATCAGGGCAAAGCTGTATCTGGCAGTACTATGTGACAGAAGTCTGGGAATTTGCCAAAGATTATGCTCAGTACTGAGCTGAATTGACTCCCAACAGCTTACCATCTCCGCCTATGGCACTTGGATTCACTTTTCATCCGAATCAATGTTTAGAACCAAAAGGAAGTCTTAGTACAGTCTCATGTCTATCTTCCATTAGGGAATCTGCTGTGGTTACACCAAGCAAACTTGATCAAACTCCAACTTTGAGCTGGGTGGCATAAGAAAAGTAATTTCTATACACTCAGCTCCCATCTCTTTTCAGTAAAATGGGAGAATCTAGATCTACCTTACCAGCCCGCTGTGATGATTTAATGGCTTAACAGGTGTAAAGCCCCCAGGACAATGCCAGACACTAGCAGCAGGTGCAGAGTAATTTTAGCTTCCAGTACAAGCAATGAAAATTTACAGAAGTGAAATTGTACATGAATGAATGTTCTCTGGGGAACTCAGTTTGTTCAAAATCACAAAATCACATTTTTTTTTCAGAGACCAAAGCTAATATGGGTGCTTTTATTTTATGTTTGTATTATCCTCGTGATATTAGGAGATATTCCCATGTTCATGATCATGCCTAATTTTTCAAATACAAAATAGAAAACAAAAGCCCTACAAAGTGAGTCATCAGCTCCTGTGATGTATAGCATCTTCAGGGTTGTACACCAGAAGGAAAATCACTAGGGCTGTAAAATCTGAATCAGTTTCACTTACAGAATCCTTAGGGAAACAATCTAATAGAAACAGACATGGATGATTAAAGCTAAAGCACCTAATAGGTAGGGCTAAAAAAAGAACAAAGAACCAAGCTTAAATAGAAATGAGAGTAAGTGTACCACATGCAGTACATAATAAATGTTAAAGCACGCAAAAAAAAAAAAGAAGAAGAAGTGAAAGTGAAAGACGGTGAGCATGAGAAGGAAGGAAAACTTGGAGCAAGCTCTGAAATCTTATTTTTTTAAATGGCTTCAGATTTTTGGAATTTACACTGAAGTGCTTTGACAGAGAAATTCAAGTCCATCAATAGGTACTTGGCATATACTGAATGCACAGTAGTAGGTTCTTAATATCACAAGTTTAAAACTACAATCTATAAGTTATTTCTATTATCTCAATTATTATTATTTTTTTTATAAAATGGTTGCTTCTGCCTCTTATTGCTCTGATAGCATCTATATCTTCCAACAGGCAAGAGCTTCTGGAGCAGTTCCTGGAAGAGCCCTCTTGGATGTTGAGTATCTACCTAATCTTATACTTTGTTTATGTATCTGCTTACTCCTATAATTAAATTGCCAACATCCGCTGGATCATCGAAAAAGCAAGAGACTTCCAGAAAAACATCTATTTCTGCTTTACTGACTATGCCTAAGCCTTTGACTGTGTGGATCACAATAAACTGGAAAATTCTGAAAGAGATGGGAATACCAGACCACCTGACTTGCCTCTTGAGAAACCTATATGCAGGTCAGGAAGCAACAGTTAGAACTGGACATGGAACAACAGACTGGTTCCAAATAGGAAAAGGAGTATGTCAAGGCTGTACACTGTCACCCTGCTTATTTAACTTATATGTGGAACTCACCATGAGAAACGCTGGGCTGGAGGAAGCACAAGATGGAATCAAGATTGCCAGGAGAAATAGCAGTAACCTCAGATATGCAGATGACACCACCCTTATGGCAGAAAGTGAAGAGGAACTAAAGGGCCTCTTGATGCAAGTGAAAGAGGAGAGTGAAAAAGTTGGCTTAAAGCTCAACATTCAGAAAACAAAGACCATGGCATCTGGTCCCATGACTTCATGGCAAATAGATGGGGAAACAGTGGAAACAGTGGCTGACTTTATTTTTCTGGGCTCCAAAATCAGTGCAGATGGTGATCGCAGCCATGAAATTAAGACACTTACTCCTTGGAAGGAAAGTTATGACCAACCTAGACGATATATTAAAAAGCAGAGACATCACTTTGTCAACAAAGGTCCATCTAGTCAAGACTATGGTTTTTCCGGTAGTCATGTATGAGTTGGACCATAAAGAAAGCTGAGCACCAATGAATTGATGCTTTTGAATGGTGGTGTTGGAGAATACTCTTGAGAGTCCCTTGGACTGCAAAGAGATCCAACCAGTCCATCCTAAAGAAGATCAGTCCTGGGTGTTCACTGGAAGGACTGATGCTGAAGCTGAAACTCCAATACTTTGGCCACCTGATGGGAAGAGTTGACTCATTTGAAAAGACCCTGCTGCTGGGAAAGATTGAAAGTGGGAGGAGAAGGGGATGACAGAGGATGAGATGGTTGGATGGCATCACTGACTCGATGGACATGAGTTTGGGTAAATTCCAGGATTTCAGTCGCTCACGACTGAGCGACTGAACTGAACTGAACTGCTCTCTACACACCACCTTTCCCTCTCTGCCGTGCGCTCCCAGCTCTCCCACGCAGGTCACCTGCCTGCCTCCCACCGCCAGGTTAACTCATGCCAGCCATTCTCCACTCCCAGCCCTGGGCTCTGAGTGCTGCTGAAAGGACAGAGGAACTAAATCTGGTGGCACGGCAGGTGGAATGTGATGCCAGCTACGCACAACTTAGCTCAGTGGCCCGCAGAGCCCACCGCTCACACGCTCCTTTGCTGCTGCTTCTCAGTAGTCTTTTCAACCCCTCACATCTTTCCAACACCTTCTAACGATTAATACCTGCCCTTTCACAATGCAGGTTAAGATACAGTAGACAATCATATGGTTACTCCCTCAAGGCATTCTCTCAATTGTTTCTCCACCAACCACGTACAGACTCATACTTCTCTTCTGGCATCCAGAAAGAAGAAGGAAATCTCCTTCCTTTTATCTAAGACTAGCACACCTACATGATTTATAGATCCCATAAGCCCACAGTCCATTTGGTACCTTTCTTGATTAATTTAATCTAACGACATCATTTTAAGTTAATCAAAATTTGTAATTATCCAAGTGAGAAGAGATCTGCCCACAAAGATATTAATGGTAGTACCATTTAAAAAGAAAAAGTGCCCCCCCAAACCATAAGTGCCAATAATAGGATTTTACCAGCTATTACATACACACAATGTGATGCCTGGCAACTATGAAAATATAATGGTATAAAATAATATGTAATGAATAAGATAAATGTTTCTGATACATTAAGGTACATAGAAAAAAATCAGACTGCTGTAAGCATATTTTTGTTAAAAATGTATAAATGCATGTCTACACAGATAGAAACATGGCTTGAAAAATAATGACAAATTTGAATAGTTATCTCTTGGTAACTGGATGAAAGGAAACTCTGTTTATATTGTTTTGATACTTACAATAAATGTATACTGTGTAAAAAGGAAAAACCTAGTAATGTTTAAGCTCTCCTTTTACCCTGTAGCCTTTTTCATCACTCTACTTTTTTTGTCAAAGTTAAGTTTTTATAAAGAATAATCTAACTAGTCTTCACTAGCTATCAACTTTACAGGCACCTTAAAATCTGCCTTCTACTCCTACTACTCCACCAGAATTCTATTTCTCCAGGTCACCGTCGGCCTTTTTTATTTCTAGTTATTTTCTTACATGAATTCTCAGATGCAGTTAATAAAAACAAAGATATTATGAAACCCTCCTTCCTTGGGTTTTGAACTCCACTTCTCCCCGGGTCCCTGCTTGCTTTTGATGTCTCCTTAATCTCTTTTGATATTTCACATTTCATGTTGTTTTTGAATTTCAATGCTTTCTACTTTGTTTTTTCAAATGAGTAATCTCAACTACATCCATGAGAATCTCCTACCAGCCAGAAGCAGAAGACTCAAATATTCCTAATCTCTAAATCAAGCAGGCAGCTTCTTTTTTTTCTCTCTCTCAAATTTTCAATAGGATATTCTGCTAGCAAATTAAACCCAACACATACAAAACAGAAGGCATACGCTTCTTCACATGAATTTTCAACTCAGCAGATTAAATAGCAAGAAAGTCAGTGCAAATAAGAGCAGCAGCTGCTGTTAGGGAACTAGGGACCAATTTACCACTTGACCATATCAGGGCACGGGCTCCTTGGCCACTTTCTGCAGCAGGAAAATTCTGAATCAGGAGATCTGAAGTGGAACCTGGGACTGTGTATCTATACAAAGCACCCAGAGTGATTCTGATGAAGGTAAGATCTGGATCTTGTTTTCAAAAACACACAAATACAGATCCTATAGAGTAAAATTCTAACTCCTCAGCATGTCTTCCAAGGCTCGTCATGATCTGACCCATAAGTTCTTAACTAGCCAAAACCTTCACAAATACCCACAGACCTTAACATCCAACCACGTCAGGCTCTACCATTCCCCAGACAGGTCATCTTTTTCACACAAATGAAACTGGTTTCAGACTGCTGGGCTCTACCGTTATTAACTGTGTGACAGACAGCTAGGTAACTAACCCTTCTCTGCCTCAGTTACCTGGTCTGTAGTACCCATCTCTTAGGGCTATTGTGAGGAGTAAACAAGTTAACATGTAAAGCACTGAGAAGAAAAAAAAAAATGACACCAAAATCTTTTATAAACATTAGTTGCTTCATTAATAACATCATTAATGATATCAGTAATGATTATTACTTCTATACATAGACTTATTTTCTGAGAACACACCCCCTCTCCCCTCAATAATCTCAAAAGCAACTTCCTATGAAACTTCAAAAACTTGGGCAGACTTGGGTGTTTTTTCCCCCATGTCCCACTTCACCTTGACCTTAACTGTCCTTAGACTAAATGTACAGACCAAACATTGTCATCTCCAAACCTCCACGGCTCTGCCACAGTAACTCAACAATTAAATAAATTCTGAATAAACAGATCATACCTTTTTCCAAAATTACTTGAAAACAGACCATGCCATTCCTAGACAATACCTACCATGTAGTAGGCAGTACTCAAATATTCAATAAAAAATCAGATCAGCAAATGCAGTAAGGAGTAGCTCTCTCTGTGGGTACACACCACTGTAGACATGCCAGTCCCTTTCATCACATTCTTTGCACCGGCTTTTCGTGATACAGGTTCTGAACACCCAGGTCATGGGTATTCTCTTTTCATTTTCGAATCTATACAATGAGGGTTTTATACTTAAAATTATTACCAGACCTGACAGCATGAGCTGAAATTCAGTGACACAGTATAGGAGAAGATCTCTGAGATGCTCTGAGAGATGGAAGCAACAGTTATGTTCCCAAAAGAGTAGACATGCTAGCTTTTCAAACTGATCAGTAGTTTAACTATTTTACTTGCCATGAGAATGCTACACATGAAAAGTCTCTATTTAACTTACTCCTGTCTTGAAAATATGGAAGAAGGAATGTCCGTTCGCCTAGAAAAAAGAGGCAGGGGTATAGAAAATGTTCCATGAAAGGAATAAGCATGCTTTATCCAAGGCCTTCAGTGAAAATCCTGTGAGTATATATGACCTCACTTCTTCCATTCCACTCAACATGAAGACACAAACAGGTTGCTCTCACTCCAGAAGAAAAGGCTCATCTTTCCCACCAAGGAAATCCATTGTTGATATGAGACAGTTTATACCACACTTTGTTTATTTGTGCGAAGTCAATTCAGTAATGTCTGACTCTTTACGACGCTATATACTGTAGCCCACTAGGCTCTTCTGTCCATGAGATTCTCCGGAATACTGGAATGGGTTGCCATTTTCTTCTCTAGAGGATCTTCTCGACCCAGGGATGGAACTCGATCTCTTAAGTCTCCTGCATTGGCAGGTGAGTTCTTTACCACTAGCGCCACTTGGGACGCCCCCTTTACAAAGGTTAAAAGGTGAAGATGCTTGCCCAATAAACATTGAGTTTCTCAATAATAGGGCTTCCTTGGTGGCTCAGGTATTAATGCATCTGCCTGGAGTGCGGGAGACCTGGGCTCGATCCCTGAGTTGGGAAGATCCCCTGGAGAAGGAAATGGCAACCCACTCCAGTACTCTTGTCTGAAGAATCCCATGGAGGGAGGAGCCTGGTAGGCTACAGTCCATGGGGGCGCAAAGAGTTGGACACAACTGACAGACTTCACTTTCACTTTTCTCAATAATATGCATGTTTCCCATTTTCAAAGCTTATTTTGATAATCTTTAAAGTTATACTTTTAGCAAGATCAAAAGTGACTTTAAGGAAGTGGTTGAGTCAGCAATTTTCTATGCTTAAATATTACACTATCGGTTGAAGGCAGGAGGAGAAGGGAACAAAAGAGGATGAGATGGTTGGAAGGCATCACCAACTCAATAGGCATGAGTTTGAGCAAGCTCCAGGAGTGGGTGATAGACAGGAAACCTGTTTGCTCCATGGGTCACAAAGAGTCAGACACAACTGAGAGACCGAACTGAACTGACAGGTTGAATGTTTAGACTTGTAAGTAAACCATCTTTTCAACAAGGATGAACTTGAAAGACTTAAATCCAATTTTGATTAGTAACCTAGATGCATCCTTTATTTATAGTATTAATAAACTATACAGTAAGAGCAAAATCATGTTTATACCATCTTAGTTTTAAAAAAAAGCCAATAGCTTATTTAAATAAAGTTCCACTTCTCTCTTTAATCATAACCAAAAATAAGAGGTGACTACAATTCCAACAAGACATGAATATTGGACAGAGAATGCCAGGTCATCACCATTAAGTTTTTGTTGTTCAGTCTCTATAGTCATGTTCGACTCTGCAACTCCATGGACTTCAGCCAGGCTTCTCTTTCCTCCACTCTCTCCCAAAGGGCCCTCAGATTCACGTCCATTGAGTCAGATGCTATCTAATGATCTCATCCTCTGCCATTCCCTTCTCCTTTTGCCTTCAATCTTTTCCAGGATCAGGATCTTCTCCAATGAGTTGGCTCTTCACATCAGGTTAATTATATATAACTACTACCTGACACCTTCACTAGATTCTATGTATAATTTCCATATTTCTTCCCTCAAAGTCTAACATTTAAAGTTTTCTCTTCTGCAAAGTGTCCAACTATAATAATTCAATACTGTTTTGATAAATATTCACTAAAAAGGAGATGGGCTTCTAAGGTGGCACCAGTGATAAAGAATCCACCTGCCAATGCAGGAGACACAAGACACAGGGATTCAATCCTTGGGTCAGGAGGATCCCCTAGAGTAGGAAATAGCAACCCACTCCAGTATTCTTGCCTGGGAAATCTCATGGACAGAGGAGCCTGGTGGGCTCTAGTGCATGAGGTCGCAGAGTCAGCCACAACCGAGGATACATATAAAAACCTTTATCTTCACCATTTTAGATCTAAGTTCAAGTTATAAATGGTTTTGAAGTTTAAAGGTGCTACAAGTTATTTGCATAGCATGACAGGGCTGAAAAGCTGAGTATGATGAAACAATTCTGTAACTGAAGAAACGCTTTGGAGAGATAGGAAAACATGTTTTAAGAAAACATTATGAATACTCAGAGAAATACCTGTAATAAATATTAAGATATTGCCTCACCAACTTTCTCCAATAGTCAAGGTACACAAAATCAGTTCTCTCTAAGATACCTGCTTGTGGAATATCAAGCACAATTCTTAATACTATCTGAAGACCCTTTAGGACCCAGCCTATCTCCTCCTCTTATCCTTTTGCTTCTTCACTCTCTCTCTCTGTGCTCTGATCCAAAAAAAAAAAAAAACAAAAAAAACAAAAAAATCCTCTCTCAGTTCTTCCCCATGCCTTGTTCCCTCTGTCTAGAATTGTCTTCCTCCTCCTGTTCCTTTTTGCCCAACTCATCCTTATCCTTCAGATCTTAGCTCAAATGTCACCTCCTAGGAATAAGCTTTCTGATCAACCTTTCCAGACCTGGACAGATCATTCAGAACAGAGCAGTTGCCCAGTTTGTAATTACACCCTTATTTACGTGACGTGAACATTTGCTTCCCCCATGAAATCTATGGGATTAGAAGGCATCTGCCTTCCTCTTCATAATTTCTCAGCACCTACCATACACCTAGCACCTAGTAGGAACACTGTCATTATCTGTGGAATGAATGTTTACTTCAAATGAATACATCTTTTTATCTTAACTCAGAATAAACTTCCTCACAACATTACTTAGCAAATATGACTTGGTTTACAACCTGAAGAGCGCAGGAGAAAGGGCATGGCCTTTAGAATATGCCTTTACCAAGCCACTTGAATCTGAGAAAATTAAATTGGCTAACTTTCTCCTGCTTCTCTGTTCTGCTTCCTCCCCTCCCCCAAAATTCAAGCATGAGAAAATATTTAATAAGTCTGTAATGGGCATCCACAAGGCCTCCTAGCTCATTGCAAGAAGTCTTTGAACTTGTAGAAGGAGAATCCCTTCTCTCAGGCTGATCAGAATTGCCGATCCCTCTTTCAAAGTAGAAAAGAGAAGTCACTAGCCTATACCTTGGCATCAGTGGTTGGTTCAGAGTGATTCGTTCAGAGTAAAGCCTGGAACCTTTATTTAATGGTTTGGGAAGTGACATTTGCTTCTCCTATTCGTGGATTAGGAAGCATATAGCCATAGTTTCTTTTGGTAGACTCCTAAAACCCATGGTGAACAGAGAAAGGCAGGGCTTAGAAAATTTCAGAGACAGAGACAGAGGCAGGACTCTGATCAAAACAATCTTAAATCTCATTATCAATAAACTTCATAACAGGAATAAACTTTTACAGTTAAAGTTGGCATAAAATAGTTTTGTTTCTTTTGACCAAAATCATCTTAATTTGAACATGGATCTATTAAACTGCTTGAGTCATTTTAATGTAAACATGTACAGCTATTTAAATTAAAAACTAATAGACATTTGGGTTTTTCCAGGTAGCTCAAATGGTAAAGAATTTGCCTGCAACGCACGAGACCTAGGCTCAATCCATGGGTAGGGAAGATCTTCTGGAGAAGGACAGGGCAATCCACTCCAGTATTCTTGCCTGGAGAATTCCAGGGACAGAGGGGCCTGGTGGGCTACAGTCCATGGAGTCATAGAGAGTCAGACACAACTGAGTGACTAACACACACACAGTGAATATACAAGTGTCTTATTTAGGGTTTTAAGTTATAGTTATAATTTTAATAGAACATACGACCTGAAAGTAACTGTAATATATTAGATATTATACACTGAAAGCTGCAAGCAATTTATTTTTTTCTGTTTGTCAAAGATTTCTTTCAAGTATAACATTTTTTTCTTTGTGGAAAAATGATTTTTTTTTAGTCTTTCATGGGCATTTGATTTATTATTTTATTTGAATACCACATGTATGTAAAATTGGATTTGGAAAGCTGTAGTCCTATCCATTGCTTTTCCCGTTTCTTTCTGGACTACAGCCTTTGGAAAGTCAGCAATGAAACAGGAGACTTTCAGACTGTAAAACAGTATTTCCTAATGCTTGCTAAAATCAATTAGCCTTTCACTCTTCATTAAGCTTTTGAAAAATGATTTGTTCTCACAAGATTAATGTGGAAAGTATAATTATTTGAAAACAAGGGTAATGTACTTAAATCTGACATATTTTGACCACAAAGTTAATTGATTACTAGATATTCAATTAGCAAATGCAATTCATTCTTAAGCCAGTGAATATGTAACTGAAAGACAGCCTCAAAGTAACAAATGTTTAACACAAAGAGCACCATGTTTAACACAAAGAGCACCATGTGGATGGTTTAACCAAGGAAAAGTGTTGAGTTTAACAAACCAGTTACAATCAGAATACCTGTTTTGAATGTATGTCTAAACACAACATGTAGATTTTTCTTGTAAGCAGAAGGCCAAGGCAGACTCTACTGACCACAGATCCAGTGAAACAAGGATGACATGCAATTCAGTCAACTGATCAGAAATATTTAACCATAGCTATCTGTTGAGATACTGTTGTTCCAGCTTTAAATTTCTATTTTCTATCAAATAGATAAGGAAGAGTTTCATCTTTCTTCTTTTTGAGCTATCTCTAACTTTCAGTTTTATAGACACTGTTTTTAGAAACTAAAATGAAACATTTAGAAAAAGCATCTAGCTCTCACTGATCCTTCCAGAATTCAGAAACTCCTAATGAGTCCCCTTATGTTTCATGACCATAGCTATTTTCACAGCTTCAATAAGAATCTGCCTCTCTTTTTTACCAGGATATTACTGGACAAAGCCATTGTGTAACCAAAGCTATCCTGAGAATATCATATTTCAAAATGATTTTCATTTAATCAGAAATGACAAGCAACTACTGAGGGACAAGAATTGACTTTTATACGGAACTAATGCTTACAAATTTCTGCCAGGAAAATTGCTTGGCTGGTAGATTCCCAGAGTTACAGCAGGTGAGAAAGGTCATTTTCTGGCAGGACCCAACTAAACAGCTATTCATCCAATTACATAGGTACTGAAAATGAAATCTGTTGTAACATGTATCTTGGTTTTGTTTCTCCAGCCTCAGAGAAGCAAATAATAGAGGCTTTACAACTCCAATCTAAGATTTCTTATGAAAAATTCTGGAGGGAAGTTAAATTCTATCTCCTTAATAAAACATGATTCTATATCTACAAGCTCAAGGAGGCCTCTGTGGCAATTAATACTTTTTTTGATGCTTTTTGTGATGAAGAATTACCTTTGGAAATTACTTATGATCAGAGGACGAATACTATAGGAAAAGGTGTCAAAAACATGAAAATGGGCCAAAAGAATTCTGAGTATTTTCCACTGAAATGATGGGCATTGGTCAGTGGGCCCTGGAAATGAATATTTGATTCCCAAGGGATTTCTGATCACCTCAGCTATTTTTCTACTCTACAGGGATAAAAGTTAAGCTGTTAAAAAAAAAACAAACAAAAAACTGATCATAATGCAAATAATTTGTTTGTGGCATTACAAATGAGTTTTTTTTTCTGATAAAGAAGATGTATATCAGTAAATCAAATATCTGTACCTCCAATTCTCATTTGAATCATGTGAACATAAACAAAGAAGCTTTGGCATTTATAAATGAAGGTCTCTTTATTTCATATGTAGGTGTTAAAATAATAAAGTCAACTTCATAAATACTGTACACTTTATCTAGAGTACTATTGGGTCATTGAAAAGTTGGAAAGAACTAAAAAGTTCACGAACAGGGAATGGTTAAATAAATAATGATGTATCTCACTCATTTTGTGTCCCATGTATGCAAGTTAAGTTGCTTCAGTCATGTCTGACTCTTTGTGACCCCAAGGACTATAGCCTGCCAGGCTTCTCTGTCCATGGAATTTTCCAGGCAAGAATACTGGAGTGGGTTGCCATTTTCTCCTCCAGGGGATCTTCCTGGCCCAGGGATAAAATCTCTGTCTCTTAAGACTCCTTCACTGACAGGAGGGTTCTTTACCACTGTTGCCACCTGGGAAGCCAAGGTCCCAAAAGCTCAAACTATGCATGCTGTATCTTAAGATGTGGGCTTCGCACACGGCTCTAGTGGTGAAGAACCCACCCGCCAATGCAAGAGACATAAAAGATGCAGGTTTGAGCCCTGGGTCAGGAAGATGCCCCGGAGAAGGAATGGCAATCCACTCCAGCATTCTTGCCTGGTGAATCCCATGGACAGAGGAGCCTGGCAGGGTGTGGTCCACAGCGTCGCAGAGTCAGACACGACTGAAGCAACATAGAACACACGCATGCATCCTAAGATATGCTCAAAATATATGTACAGCTTCCTTGCCAGGGATACATACTGAATCATTCTTAAAATGACAGAATAAGTATTTTATGTCTTATCAAAGATAAACCATCTAAATCCAATTAACTTAAGTCTGTTTATAAGTCTGATTTTAGGTGACATGAATAACCATGTCTTTCACTCATGGAACGGACTTTTTAAAAAATATATGAAATGAATTAAGAGAAATAACTTGGCCTATAACATGTCTGCATGAAACTAATCATTGTTGTGGAATTTTATTATACTATATAACATCCTAAATGAGAGAACACAGGAGTCACATTGCCTGTGTTTATTATACATACATGCAAAGAAGTACCTTCATCTATAATTCAACATGCTCAAAATCATGAAAATATTACACTTGATATTTGCAATGTTGATTATAATATCTGAACAAACAACAAAAGGCACTTGAAGATCTTGAAATTTCAATATTTACAAGCCATGCAAATATGTTTAAATAAATTACAGAAACTATTCTGTTTCGCTAGCTCCCCACGAGCCACACAAATGTACACTGGGATCCTATTATAGCACTAGCAAGCGAGAGGAGCGATCATCAGTCTGACTTACAAAATATTCTTCTAATCACTACAAATCCTTCATGATGAATTCCCATTGTAGTAATATATTACAGTGATACTAATGATACTGAGACTCTAGAATATAGTTTGTCTAACACATGGGTCTGCATAGATAATCTTTTGAGAATTTCAATTTAAAATGGGCAGAAAGATCTCACTCTCTTAGCTTCCCTTTCTAGGCAATGCCTGGCTAAAGAATGAATCTGTATTTGGGCATCCTTGATTTGGGTGCTGTGAATTCACTGAAGAAAATGGGAAAACTCCAACACCAGTGGAAAGTCACTTCTCTATTTCTAAAAAGTGAGAAAACTCTTCATATCAGGTAAGTCAATGAAAAAGTTTCTCAGGGCAAAGAATGCAGAGAAAAGCAAAGCAGAGAAGGAGAGAGAGAAAATGAGAAAGAGCATTAGCTGTCTTTGTTCCGTCAATCTGAGATATTATAGAAAGTGTACACTAAGTGTCCTGGGAACGTTGCAATTTGGCTGGGAAGGATGAGATGGCTGGATGGCATCATGGACTCAATGGACATGAGTCTGAGTGAACTCCAAGAGATGGTGATGAACAGGGAGGCCTGGCGTGCTGCGATTCATGAGTTGGACACAACTGAGCGACTGAACTGAAGGAGAGAAATGGAGAAGGCAGTGGCACCCCACTCCAGTATTCTTGCCTGGAAAATCCCATGGATGGGGGAGCCTGGTAGGCTGCAGTCCATGGGGTCGCCAACAGTCGGACACGACTGAGCGACTTCACTTTCACTTTTCACTTTCATGCACTGGAGAAGGGAAATGGCAACCTACTCCCAGTGTTCTTGCCTGGAGAATCCCAGGGATGGTGGAGCCTGGTGGGCTGCCGTCTGTGGGGTCGCACAGAGTCGGACACAACTGAGGCAACTTAGCAGCAGCAAGGACAGAAATAGGAAAGGAGAATCAATGTTATACAACAGTAAATACGTTAGTGACATATTGACCTGTTTGAAATGACTGTGATTATTTCTGCAAATAATTCACTTACATGCCTCTTTCTGTTACCACGTAGAATTATGTACAATTGTGATTATTATGATTAATTTACTCATCCAGGGACAGCCTAAGGCAAATGAAGAACTAGATTCTCTGCTTCTGCACCATCACAAAGGTCTTTTCTTTTCTTTCTTCCCTTTCCTTTTCTTAAGAAGGCCAGTGAAAAGGAAAATGAAATTTCCTTTATGAGATTTTCCAACCCCAACTCTACTCAAGAGATCCTTCATAAACTATTACCAAGTTCACATATACCAACTGAAAAGAAGGCAAATGTCCATATGGGATCTGAAATAAAACATCCATAAAAAAGACAGATAAAGTTCAAAGGTAAGAATTTTTGTACAACTCTTTCTATATGTTTGCATTTAACATCATTAGTTCATAAGCTGCCACAAGATTTTCCAACATTATTTTCCAAAACAAACTTTGTCACTTAAGTTCATTTTCATTACTGAAGTTCTCAGTTACTGTACAAAGTATGCGTGAAGTAAGGAAATGCTCTGCATGGCACAAGGCAACTTAAGGAAGGCTTTTGGAGATAGAGATCACACTTGAGAATACACCAGAAACTGATGAGTACTACAGATTTAAGGAAAAGATGAACAAGTGTGAGAACCAGGTACGTAGCGAATTGTAGAGAATCTGACTTAGTAAGAAAATAAGCAATCATATTGAATATAAAAATGAAACCTCACAAGAGATTGAAACAGATAATAAAACCATAGATTCTACCATATACACTGACAAAAGCCCTTTTTCATGTATAACAAATTGTGAGGCGTATAACTAATAACCAAATTATTATTATTAAATTATTATTTCCTAAATTATTTAACAACTATCTTTTCTGACCCTTAGTATAGTTAAATTGAAATCTAAGCCAACATTTATAGAGGCTTCCCAGGTGGCTCAGTGGTAAAGAATCCACCTGCCAATCCAAGAGACATGGGTTCAACCCCTGGGTCCAGAAGATCCCCTGGAAGAGGAAATGACAACCCATTCCAGTGTTCTTGCCTGGAGAAATCCATGGACATAGGAGCCTGGCAGACTAGTCCCTGGGGTCACAAAGAGTTGGACACAACTGAAGGGTCATAGCTTTCACTCACGCTACATAAAGAATACTGGAGCGGCTTGCCATTCCCTTCTCCAGGGTTTCCTTACAGACCCAGAGATCGAATCCAGCTCTCCTGCATTGTAATCAGATTCCTTACCATCTGAGCCACCAGGGAAGCCCATAACAGCTGTTACAGCTTAATATAATTATTTTAAAAATGCCTTGTAAGAGTATTAAGTTAAAGTCAATAAGGAAAACATTTTGAAGTTTTTAGAAAAACTATTTCAAAAAGAATTTTAAAATACAAAGCTTTGTAAGCAATGTAAAATTTTCAAAAAATATCGCTATCACAACAAACTAGTGAACATAACAAAAAAGAAGCAGACACAAATACGGAGAACAAACTAGTGGTTACCAGCAGGGAGAGAGGAGTCAGGAGAGGCGACACAGAGGTAGGGGATTAAAAGGTATGAACTATTAGGTATAAAATAAATTATAAGGATGCACTGTATAACATGGGGCATACAGCCAATATTTTATAATAACTATAAATGGAATATAACCTTTAAAACTGTGAATCACTGTACTGTATACCTGCAAGTTATATTTGTACATCAACTATAATTTTAAAACAGTGACAGTACTAGCAACTGAATTTTTAGTTTATTTTAAAAGTCAGGTTGCCCACCAGACAGCCCAATACACACCATCTGTTATGTCAGGAGCAAACTTTTCATCAGTTTTGAATGTCACCTATGAGACAGATCAAGAATTTAACAGCACTTTTATTTGAGAATTAGTCACAATTTCATTCCTATCAGTTCAGTTTGGTTGCTCAGTCGTGTCCGACTCTTTGAAAGCCTATGGATTTCAGCACGCCAGGCCTCCCTATCCATCACCAACTCCTGGAGCCTACTCAAACTCACATTCATTCATATAGTTATTATAAATTTGCTGAATCAAAACTATTGTATATCATTTGCATTTGTCATTAAAATACAATTTTTACCACTTTGTTTTCAAAGCCAAATTACTCAACAAAATATTGAATGTTTCCAGAGTAGTCCATTAATTAGCATTTATGCAAATATCAGTCTGTCTATCAACTATTTCTATTCAGAATCTTTTAATCGTGTTTAGCAAGTCTGTACAAAACACTCTCAGAAAGAGTCCCTTGGATAGCAAGATCAAACCAGTCAATCTAAAGGGAAATCAACCCTGAATACTCATTGGAAGGACTGATGCTAACGCTGAAGCTCCAGTATTTGGTCACCTGATGCGAAGGGCCAACTCATTGGAAAAGTCCCTGATGGTGGGAGGGATTGAAGACAGAAGAAGAGGGCATCAGAGGATGAGATGGCTGAACAGCATCATCAATGCAATGGACATGAACTTGGGCAAACCTCGGGAAATGCTGAGGGACAGGGAGGCCTGGTGTGCTGCAGTCCATGAGGTCACAGAGTCAGACAGGACTGTGTGATTGAACAACAACAACAAAACACTATTTACATTTAGAGCAAACAACACTGGCTTTAAAAATCTCAGGTACTATGCACTAATTCTGATAAATAAGTACTATCATATGCTTTGTGTTTGTTAAGATCCTCTCCCATATTGTGTGTATTTTATTTTTCCAGATTTGAATTCCAATGTTTCTTAGGGAGGACAAGCACTAAATTATTGTCTAAATTATTGCATTGTATTTCCATTACCAGCAAAAATGAGTAAGAAACCAGAACTCTTTCATTCACATGTTAATCCTTTGGAAAAATTAACAACAATAAGATCTCTGTCTCTTATCTGAATCCCCAGTAGCCAGAGGTATTTTGAAATTCAGAGTTTTTCACATTATAGAACAGTAACAGACTGCATATTTTACACCTTACCATCAAAACCAGTAATACATACAGAGGAAGATGCATAAATGTTCCCACTATAAATAACTTCATGTCAGTTCAGATCAGCTTGTCACTAAACATGGGCCAAATTTGCAAAGTAATTCTGCTTCAATTTTCAGAGTATTTTAGATTTAGCAATTCTCAGTATTGAATAACTGAAATGTATCAACTTTTAATATTTTAAAAGCATGACTCATGAGGCCACATTCTGCAGTTAAGCCGTGACATAATTAATTACAATAAGAAATCTACATACAAATACCTAAGCATTGAATCCTATACTTTATGCTTTCCCAATAACTATATCCAAAAAAAGAGAAAAAAAATCTAAAGGAGATAATGGACATTTCCCACCATCATAAGATCAAGATGAATATGTCTTCACAATGGGAAGGACAAAAAGCTGTCTGGTGGTCCTTT
Source organism: Madoqua kirkii (assembly GCA_006408675.1). NCBI lineage: Eukaryota > Metazoa > Chordata > Mammalia > Artiodactyla > Bovidae > Madoqua > Madoqua kirkii. Next base: position 23,464 of record SJYC01052180.1, read on the forward strand.
ACTCAAGGTTCAACAAGCACATTTTTCTTCTTTAGATACAGATAAATCTGAGATGTCTACCAGATTTACATGGGCCAGGCCTGTACAGACAAATGCACAATGCTATCAGTTTTCTATTTTACGTGTTCATTTGACTCAAATCCAAGAGATAAAGGTGCTCATTCTTTTGGACAAAGAACAAAAGAAATTAAACAAAGAAATTCAAAATGGAGAGAGTTTGTTTTGATTTCACTCTTTGAAAGCCAAGCAAAGGATTTCTAAAAAAAGCTTTGGAAATTGGGGGGGGGGGGTGTTCATAATATGATCTGTACTTCACAGAGTATTCAAGTGGAACAGAAATCAGTAATCACCTCACGTACACTCTCATTTTACAGATGATGAAAAAAAAAAAGTGAAGTCGCTCAGTCGTGTCTGACTGACTCTTTGCGACCCCATAGACTGTAGCCTGCCAGGCTCCTCTGTCCATAGGATTCTCCAGGCAAGAATACCGGAGTGGGTTGCCATTCCCTTCTACAGATGAAGAAACACAAATATACAGGGATTCGTTCAATTCCAGGTGGAACCAGAAACATAGCTAGGATTTCTGACATTCTCCTTTAAGTCTTTTGGAATTTTATGATTTTGCACACTGAGCTTCATTATGGCAAGAAACTTCTAATTATTTTGCAACAAGATCTCAGCTTCTTCCTTAAAGTATTCCTGGACATAGAGACGACAGAATAAAGTCACAGTCCCAAGTTAGCCCACCTTCCCCAGGTCCCCTTTCCCTCACAGGCTACATCTTGGCTTCTAAGTTTATGCAGTTGCTTCTTTTTTTGTTGTATTTCACCTTTGATCATCAGAACAAAAGAACGTTTTCATATTTTAAAAGTATAAATTGTTTTCAGAGGAAATTATTTGAAATGTAACAAAAACATCTCAACAATTTTTGTCAATGAATAAATATTTCATTGCTAAAGTACTGGTTAATAAACCAAACATAACTCAGTTCTGTCATATCAGTGTTTGTCAAGTCACAGAAGTAGGTTTGAGATTTACAGAATTACAGAAACAAAGAAAAAAATTGATAAAACTAAGACAAAATCTAGTTAAAATCCATCTACAATCCATGTTGATGACTTGAAGTTTTGTTTTTCAGTATTAAAAGAGGAAATATAGCCAGGTCCTTGCCCTAATCAATAAGAGACAAGCTAAATCACTCCATCATACCTCAGTTTTCCACATATTTCCACATGTGTTCACTTTAAGAAAGTATCTGAAATGTTTATTTGTCTATATATGGATTCTCAAATGAATCCAGCTTCTTTCTTCTCCCATTTTACATTCTAAAATAAATTCTGTTCAAGTAACAAATATTTTTTAAAAGCAAAGAAATATTTCAAAGCTAAGCTTCATAGTACTAATGCATACTTTTTTTCCCCCTTTTAAAAACCAATGAGGATTTTTATGTTTAAAGTCTGCAAGGTGACAAGATGGATACTGAAGTTGTCATCAGGGTCAAGACAGAGTCCAAATTTACCGGTAAGAAAAGGAAGGAAAAACATTCAAGACAGCTAATCTGGAAAGATGGATGGAAAATGCCTGCAGGAGATATTCATAACTAACCAAAAAGAAATAATTCAAAAGAGTTAACTTTCTGAACTGCAAAGAGAGATAAAATTTACTCTCATGACACTCAGAATTATAGGCATAAAAAATGGACCATCTTTCCGGGCCTCCATTTAATAAATGAGGGAATTAAGACGCAGAGAGGTCTATCAGTGAGCCCTTAGTTACACAGCACTTGGTCCAGAACTTTGGTCTTCTTTGGTCCCGGTGTCTTTTATTATATTTTATCATTTTTCACAATTATTATATTGAATCTGTACTGCATATTTATTAACATTTATATGTAGCACAACACCAGCTCTTGCTCCAAGTCAGACGTCATTCAATTTAAACAAATTATAAAAGGTATTTAACAGCCAAATGTGAAAAAAAAAAAATTATTGTTCCTTTGTACATTGTTTCCTTAGCAAAGCAACCTCTGTGGATGGAGATAATGTGCGATTCTATTTGGCATCAATTTTGCAAATCTATATTAGTTATCAAAGCAAAGATCCTATAATGGTGAGGTGACTATGGAAAACTTCTACTTAGTTCAGAGTTGTGAAAGTGGTGAAAGCAAAAATTTGTCAATTTTTTTTGAATGAATGAGATTTTCACTTTAGAAGACGGGTAATTTTCAACAATTGCACATTTATATGTACACCACAAGATAGAAGCAAAAAATTATTAATATCACATAACTAAGTACACATATGAGAAAAAAGTTTAAATCTTCAGTACAAAATGAGCTATTGGTTACTTTTCTCTATATCAGTGAAGAACTTTTGTCTCATCCCAGTAAACAGTTTTCAAAGTAACATCTAGGTGACCCTGATATGAAAAAGATATGGAAAAGCTCTAAAATATTTCATATAAAATTTCATCGAGTGGTGTCAAAACCATATCTTATAAATTTCCACAATGTTTTAAACTTTGCTGGATAAGCTATCAGTTCAAAAATACTGCATTCCTTGATATTCAATTATTAAAAATATTAAAATACTAGTTTTACTTCTCTTTTACAACTATTTCTCTACCAGGCACTCTCGAGAAAGAAAAGGCAACTAATTAACAGAAGGTTGTAACCAAAAGTCCCATACGGGTGTGAAAAAGAAAAAGAAAAACCAAATCTGTGTAGGTCTTTAAGAACTGAGAAAACCGTATTACCTTAACTCTGAAAGTGTGATTCCTAAGAAAATAAGGGCCTGACATAAAAATAAGACAGTGTGACAAACAGCACAAAAGTGAAGCTGAGATAATCACCAATTAAACTGCTCTCAGAATGGTAGAGAGAAAAAAAGAGTAGAAGAAGGGGGTCAACTTTAAAAGATTGCATGAGAATATCAAAAGGACCAAAGCTGATGAGAACTCAAAATGTTAAGATCAACAGAATCACTTTTACCATTTTAAATGACTTGGTTCCTAGACACTTTAAAATTCACATCATTCTTGTGCCTCAGCCTAATTCAATGTATCCATCATCACTCACACCCACTCGGTTTTCTAAAATTGCAAACATCAATTAAGTGTCTTCACTGGACATTGTGATTTAACAACGGAAACAAGATATTGCCTTAGAAATAGTCATTAAAATTTAAAGGAAAATAGTTAAGCCTTAACTTACTTCCACCTAGAAAAATGGCAGAGAACTAATGAATGCAGGAGTTGGCCCTGTCTAATCCAAGCATAATTTCTCAAATATGCACTCACTTAAACAAAGCACTCAAATATTTTAAACCACTCTATCAATCACAAACAGGACTCTGAGAAAGCAATTCAAAATGATTATCCCATGATAACTAAAAAATACTACAAAAAAAAAAGAAAACTTTTAAAAGCGTGGAAGAGAGACTTTGTAAACACAGCAAATATTAATAAGCCCTTGAGAGAAATGACATTCACATTCAGAGTGAAAAGAAAGAACAAGAAACTTGAATTCAACATTTAGTTCTCACCATTCATTCATAGAATTCAATTCATTTAATATGGACTAAATGATTATTGAGCACCTACTCTGTGCCAACACAGCTGAATTAAAATAGATAGGAACCCTGAATTCAGGAACTTTCTAGTTCATTGAAGGAAAACACAAAGAAAATATCACACAAATTAAAAAAAAAAATTAGTTATTACAAATGCTCTGAAGGAAAGATTCACCATAAACTGGAGCATAAAACAAGGGCATGTGACTTGTCCCATGGTGTGGGGGAAGGCAGGTTTCCAGACAATGTGATAATTGGGCAGAAATTTGTAGGTGAACAAAGGTAAAGGATTGGAGTTTCAATGCACTACTCTCTTCGTCAAGATTTTCATTTTCTAGCCTTTAGCTTCAAAACTAAGTATAGAACCCAGACCTCTTCTTGGCCAGAAACTGCATTTTCTTCAATCGATATATCTGCAGTACCTGTAGTCCATGGCACAGCAGAAGGTGCAAATCATAATATACCTTAAAACATTTTATTGAAAAGAACTGAATATAAGCTACAAGTAATGCAGATTACTCACGTGTTTTACTTTTTAGAAATATTGTCCACATCTGCCATTGCAATAAGTTTGATCAAAGCACTTGACACAGTATCTACACACACATACACACACACACACACACACACAAATCACATGAAAAGAGGGATACACTTGAGTGGATCAGTTGAGTTCAGTTTAGTCGCTCAGTCGTCAACTTTCTTCACAGTCCAACTCTCACATCCATACATGAACCACTGAAATTTTCACAGCCTTGACTAGATGGACCTTTGTTAGCAAAGTAATGTCTCTGCTTTTTAATATGCTATCTAGATTGGTCATAACTTTTCTTCCAAGGAGTGTCTTCTAATTTCATGGCTGCAATCACCATCTGCAGTGATTTTGGAGCCCAAAAAAATAAAGTCTGACACTGTTTCCACTGTTTCCCCATCTATTTCCCATGAAGTGATGGGACCAGATGCCATGATCTTCGTTTTCTGAATGTTGAGCTTTAAGCCAATTTTTTCACTCTCCCCTTTCACTTGCATCAAGATGCTTTTTAGTTCTTCTTCACTTTCTGCCATAAGGGTGGTGTTATCTGCATATCTGAGGTTATTGATATTTCTCCCGGCAATCTTGATTCCAGCTTGTGTTTCTTCCAGTCCAGCGTTTCTCATGATGTCCTCTGCATATCAGTTACATAAGCAGGGGGACAATATACAGCCTTGACGTACTCCTTTTCCTATTTGGAACCAGTCTGTCGTTTCATGTCCAGTTCTAACTGTTGCTTCCTGACCTGCATATAGGTTTCTCAAGAGGATCACTGTCCATCTTTTCCAGAGGAAGCCAAGGCCAATGGGAAGTAGAAGAAGTGGGTGCAGGGACTGGGCAAACAGAAGGGAGTACGTGGCCTGTGACAGCCAGGGCTGATTCACCTCGCTTCCAAATGGGTCTACAGCTCTTTGTACAACTCAAATGCTCTTTACAAAAGGGGTAAGTGGTCATAGGAATTCTAGAGCCCTGCTGATAGGGAGCTGAGGATAAAATGATTACCAAAAACCATTAACAGGGCAATGCTCTGTCATTTACAATATTACTCCTATATACTAAGTACCTGTTTCTCCTACAAACTTCAAAGTCCCTGAGAAACCTGAGATGGTTTTTATTTATGGTTATAAATGTCACCATAGTATGGCATTACCTTGTACTTTTCTGTGGCTTCCCGGTAACTCAAATGGTCAAGAATCTGGCTGCAAAGCAGGAGACCTGGGTTAGATCCCAGGTCTCCCAGGAAGATCTCCTGGAGGAGGGCATGGCAACCCACTCGAGTATTCTTGACTGGAGAATCCCATGGCCAGAGGAACCCGGCAGGCCTACAGTCTATGGGATCACAAAGAGTTGGACAAGATGGAGTGACAAACGCTTTTTTCCCCTATATATACATATGTTCATTCTTTTTTTGAATTCTTTTCAAATATAGGTTATTATAGACTATTGAATAGAGGTCTCTGTGCTATAAAAGGGTCCTTGTTGATTACCAACTTTACATACAGTAGTGTATATATGTTAATCCCAAACTCTTCATTGATCCTCCCCACACCCCTACTTTCCCGCTTTGGGTATTACCTTATCCTTAAACTACCAAAGAGAAAGTAGTTTCCATGGCACACTCCTCTGTGGTTCTTTCCACAGAAAGAAAGAAAGGAAGCTGGGAAGTATTATTCTAAGATGTGAATTTCCTCAAGGGGCACCTCAACCCTTTACCTCCAAAGAAAAGAGTCTGCCTTTTGCATTCCGAGTGTCCTGGCTTCTGCCCTTTGGGTGAGCCTCCCCTCTCCAATACTGAAATCAAATCTGAGGTACTCATATCAGGAAACACCTATTTATAAAAGGGGAAAAGAAATAAAGCTTGGAAAGGGGAAAAGAAATAAAGGCTACTAATTAAAGTTTATGCATACTTCTTTCATTCAGTATCTTTCACTGAACTTCTTTTATGTACCAAGCACTTCACTAGGTCATTTAATAAAATACCCTAAATTCACTATTACTCCAAAGTTTACAAACAGTTTAGACTCCAAAGTTTAAAAACACTCCCAAAGTCACATCCTAATAAGGGAAAAAGTGAACCTTCAAACCCAGATCTTTTTGACACACAGCTAAGCAAGAGAATTTTTTTTTAAGCTAAGAGGTAAACAACTGGAAACAAAATGGCATAGCTCTGGAATTGTTGCTGTTGCTTAGCAGCTAAGTCATATCCAACTCTTCTGGGCAAATTTAATTCAGATGACCATTATATCTATTACTGTGGGAAAGAATCCCTTAGAAGAAATGGAGCAGCCCTCATAGTCAACAAAAGAATCTGAAATGCAGTACTTGGGTGCAATCCCCAGGATGACAGGATGATCTCTGTTTGGTTCCAAGACAAACCCCTCAATATCACAGAAATCCAAGTCTATGTCCCAACCACTAATGCTGAAGAAGCTGAAATTGAATGATTCTATGAAGACCTATCTTCATCAAAAAAAGAACTAACATCAAAAAAATCTTTCCTTTTCATCACAGGGGATTGGAATGCAAAAGTAGGAAGTCAAGAGATACCTGGAGTAACAGGTAAGTTTGACCTTGGAGTAAAAAATGAATCAGGACAAAGGCTAACAGAGTTTTGCCAAGAGAATGCACTGGTCATTATAAACACCCTTTTCCAAAAACACCAGAGACACCTCTACATGTGGATATCACCAGATGGTTAATACCGAAATCACACTGATTATATTCTTTGCAGCCGAAGATGGAGAAGCTCTATACAGTCAGCAAAAACAAACCAGGAGCTGACTGTGGCTCAGATCATGAACTCCTTACTGCAAAATTCAGACTTAAATTGAGAGAAAACCACTAGGCCATTCAGGTGTGACCTAAATCAAATCCCCTACGATTATACAGTAGAAGTGACAAATAGATTCAAGGGATTAGATCTGATAGAGTGCTTGAAGAACTACAGATGGAGGTTTGTGATATTGGATAGGTGGCAGTGATCAAGACCATCCACAAGAAAAAGAAATGCAAAAAGGCAAAATGGTTGTCTGAGGAGGACTTACAAATACTGAGAAAAGAAGAGAAGTTAAAGGCAAGGAGAAAAGGAAAGACATACCCACCTGAAAGCAGAGTTCCAAAAAATAGCAAAGAGAGATAAGAAAGCCTTCCTCAGTGATTCATGCAAAGAAATATAGGCAACAATAGAATGGAAAGGACTAGAGATCTCTTCTGGAGAAGGCAATGGCACCCCACTCCAGTACTCTTGCCTGGAAAATCCCATGGACAGCGGAGCCTGGTGGGCTGCCATCTATGGGGTTGCACAGAGTTGGACACGACTGAAGTGACTTAGCAGTAGCAGCAAAGATCTCTTCAAGAAAATTAGATATATCAAGGTAACATTTCATGCAAAGATGGGCACAATAAAGAACAGAAACTGTATAGACCTAACAGAAGCAGAAGATATTAAGAAGAGGTGGCAAGAATACACAGGAGAAGTATATGAAAAAGATTTTAATGACTCAGATAACCATGATGGTGTGATCACTCATCCTAGAATGCAAAGTCAAGTGGGCTTTAGGAAGCATCATTACAAACAGAGCTAGTGGAGGTGATGGAACTCCAGATGAGCTATTTCAAATCCTAAATGATGATGCCGTGAAAGTATTACACTCAATATGCCAGCAAATGTGAAAAACACAGCAGTGGCCACAGGACTGGAAAAGGTCAGTTTTCATTCCAATCCCAAAGAAAGGCAATGCCAAAGAGTGTTCAAACTACTGCACAATTGTACTCATTTCACATGCTAGCAAAGTAATGCTCAAAATTCTCCAAGCCAAGCTTCAACATTATGTGAACTGATAACTTCCAGATATGAGCTGGATTTAGAAAAGGCAGAGGAACCAGAGATCAAATTACCAACATCCACTGAACCAAAGAAAAACCAAGAGAATTCCAGAAAAACATTTGCTTCATTGACTATGCTAAATCTTTTGACTGTGTGGATCACAACACAGAAAATATGGAAAATTTTTTAAGAGATGAGAATACCAGACCACCTTACCTGCCTCCTGTGAAACTTGTATGCAGATTAAGAAGCAACAGTTAGAACCTGGACAGTTAGAACAGTTAGGACATGGAAAAACGGACTGGTTCCAAATTGGGAAAGGAGTACGTCAAGGCTGTATACTGTCACCCTGCTTTTTTAACTTATACACAAAGTACATCATGCAAAATGTCAGGCTGGATGAAACATAAGCTGGAATCAAGATTGCCAGGAGAAATATGAATAACCTCAGATATACAGATGACACCACCCTTATGGCAGAAAGCAAAGGGGAACTTTTAACAAAGAGCTTCTTGATGAAGGTGAAAGAGGACAGTGAAAACGCTGGCTTAAAACTCAACATTCAAAAAACTGAGATCATGGCATCTGGTCCCATCACTTCATGGCAAACAGATGGGGAAACAATGGAAACAGTGACATACTTTATTTTCTTGGGCTCCAAAATCACTGCAGATTGCGACTGCAGCTATGAAATTAAAAGATGCTTGCTCGTTCGAAGAAAAGCTATAACAAACCTAGACAGCGTATTAAAAAGCAGACACTACTTTGCCAACAGAGGTCCATCTAATCAGAGCTATGGTTTTTCCAGTAGTCACATATGTATGTGAGAGTTGGACCATAAAAAAGATTGAACATCAAAGAATTGATGCTTCTGGACTGTGGTTTTGGAGAAGACTCTTGAGAGTCCCTTAGACACAAAGGAGATCAAAGCAGTCAATCCTGAAGGAAATCAGCCCTGAATACTTACTGGAAGGATTGATGCTGAAGCTGAAGCTGCAGTACTCTGACCACCTGATGTGAAGAGCCAACTCATTAGAAAAAACCCTGATGCTGGGAGAGACTGAAGGCAGGAGAAGGGGATGACAGAGGATGAGATGGCTGGATGGTATCACCGGCTCAATGGATATGAGTTTGAGCAAGCTCCAGGAGATGATGAAGGACAGGGAAGCGTGGCGTGAAGTGGGCTGTCATTTCACTCTCCAGGGAATCTTCCCAGCTCAGGGACTGAAATAGCATCTTTTGCATTGGGAGGCAGATTCTTTATCACTGAGCCACCAGGGAAGCCCAACTGTGGAATAACCGCATATAAAGCAACAAAATTGTCTCCTTTCTATAAAAGATGAATGGAAACAAATACCAGAGGAGTAGGTGGCATTGCTAGAAACAGTTCAGTCTCTAAGGGAGGCTTCTACAGTCTGATTTAAAGGGAATCTCGCTTATATGCACAGAATTAGAAAAACTAAGCAGAACTGCTTACAAACTGATAAGGCCAACATTAGCACTGCCATACTGAAATACAAACACCAACAGAAAAGAACATGCTGATTATATTTTAGAAAGACTGGCTGAGAACCTAACAGATCTTCTACTGCTATGGCAACGTAACTAAACTGTAAATACTTGTTTTAGCATCAGTGGGCATAATGTATAAACAATTTAAAATGTGTGCCATGGAGAAAAACAATTAGTAAACTGATTCATTACCCTTTAATTTACATAGTTTAGCCCACTCATTTTGCTTTGGTTAAGAGCCATCATTAGCAGTAAACTCATGAAATTATGTCTGAATTTCTGAGACATGCTCTGATTGAACATGTGCTTCTGTTAGGAAAGCAGTTAGCCACTGCTTTCTCAGACTAACAGTGACGATAAGCAGTAAAAGCAAAAATAAGATCTTTATTTTAATCCAGACATAAGTATTTTATTAAAAGTATAATAGTTAAATAATTCACTAATTGCTTTTCTTTAGACATTAGTCAACATTCACTTTCAGTTAATTCACACACACACATATACACACAGACATTATGTAAAATGCTTTATGAAAAACAACTAAATTCATTTAACTAGTATTAAACTACAACCAATCAAAAAAAGTTACAACATTTTAACTCCAATTATAAAAATAGAAAAAGAATATCACATACAGTCAAAATTACATTATGTATTGCTTTCACATAAAAAATTAAAACAAATAACATAATTACATTTTTCTCAACTAATAAATTGTAGACAGATGGGGAGAAGAGGGAAGAATTATCTGTCACCATATACTCAAGAATAATCAACTCTTTTAGACACAACTATGATTCCTACTCATCCTATACATCAATTTGTAAATATCAATTCATGTAGCTGCAAATTCATTTTTTGAACCAATCAACTTCCATCTTCAATAAAGGATAACCAAACCGATTTCTACTTTTGCTGTGCTGGCACACAACTGTGTCACTGAAAAGGAAACAAAGCGACACATTTGATTAGCTATAATTTATTTTAAATGCATCTACTGAAAAGTAAGCAATTTGCATGCTTTATAAGGTAGGTAAGAGTAAATAATCAATTTCCACACATACAATATAATTTTACTGAGCTATATATCTGTCTGTCCAAACCAAAAGCATAAAGGCAGGGCATGTAATCTGAACAGACAACTATATTTTTAAGAATTTATACAGTTGGTCTTGAAGAATATTTATAAGAATGTCACTGCACAGATGTATGTGGACCCAAAGAGAGTGATTTCTCCCGGAGGATTTCAAATACTCTATTGAAACTTTAAAATGAAACTAAATTTCTCATAAATAAATCTTAGAAATTTTCGATATTTCTAGAACTTAATACTTTGACAATTATTTTAAACTCTCCCAGTTTCCTGAAGGGGCTTCCCAGGTGGCTCAGTGGTAAAGAAACCACCTGCTAATGCAGGAGACATGGGTTCAATCCTTGGTCTGGGAAGATCCCCCTGCCACGGAGCATCTGAGCGCCACAAATACTGAGCCTGAGCTCTAGAGAGCAGGCAAGAGCCACAACTATTGAAACCACAACTATTGAAACCCTAAGGCCTGTGCTCTGCAATGAGAAGCCACTGCAAGGAAAAGTCTGCGCAACGCAACAAAAGAGCAGCCCCCATTCGAGACAACTAGAGAAAAGCCTGCACGGCAACGAAGACCCATCACAGCCAAAAATAAACAACTACAATCAAATTAAATTTTTAAAAAGAACTTATTCCCAGCTCTAGAATTACAGTCACCAAGGATAAAGGTACTACCTCTCATGCAAAAATTATAAATTCAATGGATCACAGAGCTTTTGTAAAGGGCTTCCTAACTTTTCCTGTTATAGGCATGAATGAATGAGAAAGGAGCGCAGTTAAGAGATTTATTCTATATTACTCAGCAAGAAAGTGATAGAATTAGGCTCAGAATTCAGTATTTAAGCAAACCCAAACCACCTAAATGAAATTACATATAAACCAGCTAAAGCCAAACAACCAGTTCTTTTAGAAAAGACGGGGCTCCTGGCCTTTGATATCCGAACACTTAATCACATTAACATTATCACCAAAGTCTTAAGAAGGCAACTGTTTGATCTGGGAACTGAGAAAGAACAGTCTCTTCCTGGTAGAAAATGTACTAATTAAACACTTGGGCAAGAGTGTAAGAAGGAGAAATTCAATGTCCTTCCACTGCTTCCTAAAACAGCAAAGACAGAGCTTCACTTCAGGCAAAATGAGTTTTTAAAACAAATCTAACTCTAAAACAAGCTTCTGAGAACCAAATGATAACATTTTTTTAAAAGCATCATCCATCGAAGGCATTTGTAAGTGGATTCTTGAGGGAAAGGAATTTTTAGTTTGTAACAATTATTTGCATGCCAAGGAAAAGCTATTACCATATTTAAGAGGCAAAAATCCACTTTAACATTCACTGAGTAGAAAAGCTGAGCACAAATTAATAACTTATCTCTAATCAGAAAATTATTTCAAATGGCTTCTGATAGCTGTTGACAGTTGCCAACCTGCATTACAGATCATTCCAGTAAGCTGGCTATGAAACAGTGCAATTACCAACGTTAATGATCAGCTGCAGAAATATTCATGGTTCAGAGGGAACTGAAATGAATCTATGCTGGACTTTCCAAACATTCCTAGTGAGTCTCTTTGCGGGGTTAGGAGACATCTGGGATAATGTAAGATACATAGAATTTTCATTTTAAGCACACAAGACATCCACGCCTGAAAACGTGGGGAAGTTAACTCTGGCAGAGACAGTGTCTTGTCTTCATTAAATCCTATTTCCTCCAGAGCACACAGCTTGATTCTAAGGTCCCAAGAGCTGAGAAGCATACACTTGTTGGTATGATTCTTATATGAGTTTTCAGCAGTTTAAGCCTGCACTGACTTCTCATCCATATCACAGCAATTCTGTTCCACAGAGTCACTGAGGGCTCCAGGCTTCCAGTCTGTTGTGTCCAGCAACTGGCTAAGGCTTCACCCTCCTCAGCATCAATCACACGCTCATGAAACAACATGGAGGTCATGGAGAAGAGTTTCACAGGCAAAGTCTTAGAATGACATGTCATTTCCATCCACACTCCATTCTCTGGAACTCAAAGGCATGATCATGCTGAACGGGCAGGGAGGCTGGAAAATGTTGTCCAGCTGTGAGAGCTGTTAACACACGGAAGTTTCCCACAGCATCTTTTACCATTATTAATACATTTGGCTTACTGTGAAATTTCATAACTTTGAAATGCTTTAGTTAATTATAGAACTTTAGTGTTCCAGTGCTCTTAGTTAGAAATTAAAGGTGAGAGAAAAACAAATATAGGTAATTTTAAAGCAGATTTCAGTAATTCCCTAAACTTTCACAGGAAACAACTATTTCGGTTCAGCTGTCCCTCATCCTTCAAATAATACACTGAAGCATTCACTATGAAAACTGTAACATTTTAATTGGACACATTGAAAAAGGAAACAGCTTGGGCATGAAAAATAAAATCTGATTCATCTACTCAGTCACATTCTTAACACAATTACAAAGCTACACTTTTACAGCATGACAAAAATTCACAGAAAACACATTAAAAAGGTCTATATCAAGGCAAGAATACTGGAGTCCATGGCTAAAGAAAAAAAGTCTATATCACAGAAACTATCTGAAAAAAATCAGAATACAGCTTTAGTAGTTTCTTTAAATCATAATGTGTTACAAACAAAGGCATGATTTCTCACCAAACAATAAGAACTTTTGTTTTTCATTAAGGAGAAATAGTTCTATGAATTCACTCACACTTTCATGGATTGGAGGCAGGAGAAGAAGGGGACGACCGAAGATGAGATGGCTGGATGGCATCACTGACTCAATGAACACGAGTGTGAGTGAACTCCGGGAGTTGGTGATGGACACGGAGGCCTGGCGTGCTGCGATTCATGGGGTCGCAAAGAGTCAGACTGAGCGACTGAACTGAACTGAACTGAAGCCTACTGCGTAAAACAGTTACAGGAGAAGAAGACAGTTTCAAACTCATTCCCAAATTAGTACTATTTCAGTTATACTCCATCCATGGGAACTAAATCAACTACAGTCAATGGAAAGCACAGATCAATACAACTGGTTATTTAAGAAGTCTCAAGTACTTGATTTGGAATTCAGAGAAAATGGAAGAAGAGATTCAATGAACTGAACACTCTCTCTCAAGGTTAGCTTGATATCCTGAGATAAATTATCGAATTTGTGGACTACACCTCAAGCAAAATTAGCTTCATGTTTCTTAAACATCTGGCCAATTCTCATCTTTTCAATAAATCATATATCAAGCTATGACTCCATTACAAACGTTAATGCTACCCCTAGAAAACAAACAAGAAATTTAGTCTCCTGTACCCACTGGAGTTTAAGTGGTATGCTGAGACAGAGGAGGCATCCACAGCTGTAACCTCCAAGCAAAACTACACTGAGACAGACTTCTCTTCGGAATAGGGTCAGACTGCTGTTGGAAAATTTTGCATATAGAGATACTAAAGAACTGGAAGGGTTTTATTCCATCTAAAAAGTATTTCATACATAACCCCTGTGAAAGGTAAAATATATATATTTTTACCTCAGTTCAGTTCAGTTCAATTCAGTTCAGTCGCTCAGTTGTGTCCGACTCTTTGCGACCCCATGGACTGCAGCACGCCAGGCCTCCCTGTCCATCACCAACTCCTGGAGTTCACTCAGACTCACGTCCATCAAGTCCATGATGGCATCCAGCCATTTCATCCTCTGTCATCCCCTTCTCCTCCTGCCCCTAATCCTTCCCAGCATCAGAGTCTTTTCCAATGAGTCAACTCTTCCCATGAGGTGGCCAAAGTACTGGAGTTTCAGCTTTAGCATCATTCCTTACAAAGAAATCCCAGGGCTGATCTCCTTCAGAATGGACTGGTTGGATCTCCTTGCAGTCCAAGGGACTCTCAAGAGTCTTCTCCAACACCACAGTTCCAAAGCATCAATTCTTCGGCGCTCAGCTTCTTCACAGTCCAACTCTCACATCCATTCATGACCACAGGAAAAACCATTACCTTGACTAGACGGACCTTAGTCGGCAAAGTAATGTCTCTGCTTTTGAATATGCTATCTAGGTTGGTCATAACTTTTCTTCCAAGGAGTAAATGTCTTTTAATTTCATGGCTGCAATCACCATCTGCCGTAATTTTGGAGTCCAAAAAAAATAGTCTGACACTGTTTCTACTGATTCTCCATCTATTTCCCATGAAGTGATGGGACCAGATGCCATGCTCTTCATTTTCTGAATGTTGAGCTTTAAGCCAACTTTTTCACTTTCCTCTTTCATTTTCATCAAGAGGCTTTTTAGTTCCTCTTCACTTTCTGCCATAAGGGTGGTGTCATCTGCATATCTGAGGTTATTGATATTTCTCCCGGCAATCTTGATTCTAGCTTGTGTTTCTTCCAGTTCAGTGTTTCTCATGATGTACTCTGCATATAAGTTAAATAAGCAGGGTAACAGTATACAGCCTTGATGTACTCCTTTTCCTATTTGGAACCAGTCTGTTGTTCCATGTCACCTTAATTAGACAATTTGATTGTTTTCCTCCCCACAGGTAGCAGAGGACATAGAAGAGAGATGCCAGAGCAAGGAAACAGGGCTGCCATGTACAGCGGCACAAAGTGTGCACTGCACAAGGGCTCTGGGCCAAGAGCTCCCAAGAGAATGCCATCCAGCCTGCATTTTTCTTGGGAATACTTGAACCCTAGCACAGTTTGGCTAGAAGGAAGGGATGCCATTTTCTTACTCTCAAAGGTCCATGTAAAACAGATGTGAAAGGCAAGAAGAAAGATGATCAAGAGCATGTATATTTCAAGGAAATGCAGACCTCTGTGATGTCAGGAGTTGGATGTAATGGCAGAACTCCTTAACCCGATATTTATTTCATGCCTTTTTCTATGGAAACTGAATGCTGACCTTGGAACATGGATGCCCCAAATCAAGACTGTATTCCCTGGCCTCCCTATACCCAGGAATTATGATATGGTCTCCTTCTGGTAACACGGTTCACACAAAACTACCCTGCAGCAGCTTCTGGGTTCCTCCTCTAAGAGGCAGCTAGTAAATGTTTGCCTTCCTCCTTCATTCTTCCTTCTTTTTGGGAATATGCGTACCACTCTGGCCCACCAAGAAGGGATGAGCTGGAAAGAGACCAGATCCTCCCTGAAAAACCAATGTAAAAAGGAAAAAAACTCATGTTATTATGTTTTTTTTTATTAACTGCAGCCAAATTATTAATGAGAAGACACTAGAGCTCAGAATAAACAAGAAGGGAAAATTAAGAGGGGAGAAGAGGGGCCCGAAATACACACCTCTTCCCTTGTCTAGATTCCCACTGAATGCAAACTGCTGCCTGAGGCAGACCTTGACAATGAAGTAGTAGTAAACATCTCTTACAATATAAGCATTGGAAAGTACGAGTTGGGAGCAATAATAGGAAGATTTCTAAAACATTGCCTTTGAAAGGTTCTCCATTAATGATTATATACAACTATTGATGGGATCCATAACAGGAACAGAAGTAAGTCAATTATTCTCAAATAATTTGCCTTAAGGATTATATGCCTTATAACAGGTATACCTAACAAGACACTGCAGATTCTGTTAAGTCTCTCAGAGTTCAATTACTGGCATGAAACTGCACTACAATCGATTCTGACTTTTCACGATGATCATTTCTGAAAATGTACTGCATGTTTTGTTTCCAAGGGGACTCTTTCTCTGGGAACTCCGTGAAAATATTTCTTTTAATAATTCCCCTCTTTATCTTCTAAACTACTTAACTTCTGAGAAGGAAGAAGGTCACAAATTTTAATATGATTCTTCTTAAAACCTACAACAAAGGACCAAAATACTGAGAGTATTCTCTGGCCAATTCCTGTTGGCACACCTTCAGAAATAAGATATACATATGCTTTCTCCATGGTTTTAAAAGCATTTCCTATTTACTCAATAATATGTTTGCAATTTTTATCAGGAAGACATAAGAGTTCTTCAAAAGAGAAAACAGTTGTTAAGATCAATTTATCTATGTATCACTTTCAAAATTTGGTGTAAAAAGATGTTTCATCAAACTTCTTACCTATGGTCAAATTCCCAGATTTTAATTTGAATTTCAATTGGTCACAACTGTTTAGTTCCTTGATGCTTGGACTCTCAACTTCTTAACAACTTCAAGTGTAAAATTAGCCTATTTGTCATCATCAAATTCTCCTTATCTCTTTCCATCAGCATCCAAACATATAGGTATACTCTGGTATACCTAGAATAATTTTTCTGGGCTCCCAATTTATTTCTCTGTTCTACCTCATATGAACATTTCTTGAAAGAACTGCCATACTCACTATTTCTTCTATTTTCCTAGTGTTTTTCCTTTAACCCATTTAAATTGGGCTTCTTATTAATATAATCAACAGCTTCCTTGTTTCCAAATCTGATGATCAGTTTTTTCTCCCTATCATAGCTGGACAATTAACCATGTTCTCTTTTTTATAACACTCCCTTTTCTTAGCTTCCATGACACTATCCTCTCCCTGAGCTTCTTGTCTATGTCCCTCGTTAGTTTCAACTGCTGAACCCATGTTCTTGCATGACCACTAAATTATGAAATGTTCCAGGGCTCAGTCTGACAATTCTTTCTCTCTTCTCTATATGCATAGACATCATATCATCTGTGCCTGGACTTTAAATGTCACCTTTATTTCAGTGAGCCCCAAATCCATCCTTCCTGCCTTGTCCCCCACTTAAAACTCCAGACTAGAAATCTAACCTCCTATTTGACTATTTCCTACTTCACCTCCAAATCTGTTCTTCCCCAGACTTCTGTATCTTGACCATCTAAATACCTGCTCAGGCCCCAAACTATGGCATCATGATTAATTCCTTTCCTTTCCTCAACCACCCTTTCACATCTGTCTACTATACCATAAGTCCTGCCACACCACCTTCTGAAGCTGTTCACTTTTCTACATCTCCACTTCCCTAATTCCAAGGCAAGCCACCATCATTCTCCCCCTGAATAACTTTAATGCCTCTAATCCCATCTTCCAGCTTCCTCTTTGTTTCTCCAAATAATCCAGGATGTGCAGAGAAGCCACAGTGATGTATTTATAAATTATGTAACTTACATATTTACAAATTATGTAACTTTCTCACTTAAAATCCTTCAATAGTTAAAATAAAATTCAAATTTTTTTAAATGCCCCACCTGGGGAGTGGGGTTCAGAAGCAGGGTATACATATATACCTGTGGCTGATTTATGTCAGTGTATGGCAGAGGTTACTGCAATACTGTAAAGTAATTAGTCTCCAATTAAAATAAATGAATTAATTTTAACAAATGCACCACCTGGTCTTTTCATGTTGACTCTGTTTTTGTTTACTGTTGTTAACAAAACACCAAGAACAGTAGCTGATACACAGTATCAGTATCAGTATTTATTGAATGAAATAATGCATGGAATCAACATTATGACCATGCAGGAGAGGCAAGTTCAATCCTTGGGTCGGGAAGACCCCTTGGAGAAGGAAATAGCAAGCCACCCCAGTATTCTTGCCTGGGAAATCCCATGTACAGATGAGCCAGAGCCTGGCAGGGTATAGTCCATGGAGTTACAGTCCATGTGTAAAAGAGTTCAACACAACTCAGTGACTAAACAACAACAAAACATATAGCATGTTTATTCAAACACAATTTACATTCACTGCTGCTGCTGCTAAGTCACTTCAGTCGTGTCCGACTCTGTGCGACCCCATAGACGGCAGCCCACAAGGTCCCCCCGTCCCTGGGACTCTCCAGGCAAGAACACTGGAGTGGGTTGCCATTTCCTTCTCCATTCACTAGTAGCAAGAAAATTTTACCATATTTCCTAACCCTGAGAATCTTAATATTATCCAGGCATTAGGCTCATTAACATCAAAACGTTTGATGAGCAAGTAAAAACAATGATATTCACTACATTGACATAACTATTAAATCAGAACTATCTTACATTATACAATTATTCTCACTTGTAAAGTTCTGTGCCACATCATCTAGTCATCTTCCTTTGTAATTTAACAGAATTCTAGTGGAGTAACAGAATCTTCCTTTCTTCACAGAAGGCTCCAACTTGGCAATTCTCAGCCTCCATGTGAAAGCACAAGAATTTTAGATGATCATTTTGAAGCAGAGAAAATTTTTGAAAAGAATTACTCATTTTGACAAAGCACAGTAAGTATGAGATTCTTGTTACATCGTCAGTTTCATCCATTAACACCCGAGAATTCAAGAACAGAATTAGTAGAGTTAGAAACCTGGGAACCCAACACTCAAAAAAAAAAAAAAAAAAAGATCTATTACAATGTTCATCTTTAAAGAACAAGTGAAAAACTCAATTATTCTTGCACACTCTAGAGAATGAGAAATCAGCTCCACATATCTGCTCTGTAAACACCTAATAGTTACAATTTTCAATTATAAAGAGACATGAGACACTTATATTAGCAAATGTAAGTTATAAGGTAAACATATCATGCTGTTGCTGTTCAGTTGCTAAGCTGTGTCCCACTCTTTGTGAACCCACGGACTGCAGCATGCCAGGCTTCCCTGTCCTTCACTATCTCCCCGAGTTTGCTCAAACTTACGTACACTGAGTTGGTGATGACATCCAACCATCTCATCTTCTGTCACCCCCTTCTTCTCCTGGCCTCAATCTTTCCCAGTATCATATGTATTACAATGCAAACTCTCGGGTTTTTATATTCTTTTAATTAATATTTACTTATTCCTCCTATTAATATCACCCTTGATAAGGCTGTCCTGTTGTTATTCAGTTGCTAAGTCATATCCAACTCTTTGCGACCCCATAAATGGAGCACTCCAAGCTTCTCTGTCCATCACTATGCCCCTGAGTTTAATCAAACTCATGTCCTTTGAGTCAGTGAAGCCATCCAACCATCTCATCCTCTGTCACCCTCTTCTCCTCTTGCCCTCAATTTTTCCAGCATCAGGGTCTTTTCCAATGAGTCAGCTCTTCACATCAGGTGGCCAAAGGTATGTGGAATTCCCTTGCTTTTTCTGTGATCCAGCGAATGCTGGCAATTTGATCTCTGGTTCCTCTGCCTTTTCTAAATCCAGCTAGAACATCTGGAAGTTCTCCGTCCAGCTGGAACATCTGGAAGCTCTCCGTTAACATACTGCGAAAGCCTAGCTTGCATGATTTGGAGCATATCTTGTTGGCATGTGAAATGAGTGCAATTGCACAGTAATTTGAACAGTTTTTGGCATTGCCTTTCTTTGGGATTGGAATGAAACCTGACCTTTTCCACTCCATGACCTCTGCTGAGTTTTCAAATTTGCTGGCATAATGAGTGCAGGACTTTAACAGCACCCTCCTTTAAGATTTGAAATAGTTCAGCTGGAATTCCATCACCTTTACTAGCTTTGTTCATAGTGATGCTGCCCATTTGCACACTCCAGGATGTCTGGCTCTAGGTGAGTGACCACATCATTGTGGTTAAATGGGTCATTAAGAGGTTTTTTTTTATACAGTTCTTCTATATTCTTGCCACCTCTTCTTAATGTCTTCTGCTTCTGCTAGGTCCTTGTCCTTTACTGTGTCCAACACTGCATGAAACGTTCCTTTGGTATCTCTAATTTGCTTAAAGAGATCTCTAGTCTTTCCCATTCTATTGTTTTCCTCTATTTCTTTGCATTAGTCACTTAAGAAGGCTTTCTTATCTCTTCTTACTATTCTCTAGAACTCTGCATTCAGTTGGGCATATCTTTCTCTTTCTCCTTTGCCTTTGGTTTCTCTTCTTTTCTCAGCTATTTGTAAGGCTCCCTCAAACAACCACTTTGCCTTCTTACATTTCTTTCTTTTGGGGATGGTTTTGATCATCACCTCCTGTACAATGCAGGAACAGTAGCTAATACGTCCATAGTTCTTCCAGCACTCTGTCTACCAGATCTAGTCCCTCAGTCTACTCATCATCTCCACTGTATAATCCAGGTCTTGTTTTTGCTGACTGTGAAGAGCTCCATCTACAGCTCCAAAAATATAATCAATCTGACTTAGATTCCCTGGTAGCTCAGCTGGCAAAGAATCCAGCTGCAATGCAGGAGACCCTGGTTCAATTCCTGGGTTGGGAAGATCTGCTGGAGAAGGGATAGGCTACCCACTCCAGTATTCTTGGGCTTCCCTGGTGGCTTAGCTGCTAAAGAATCCGCCTGCAATGCAAGAGACCTGGGTTCAATCCCTGGGTTGGGAAGATACCCTGGAGAAGGGAAAGGCTTCTCTCAAAATACCACCCCAGTATTTTGGCCTGGAGAATTCAACTGACTATTCTGTAGGGTCACAAAGAGTTGGACACGACTGTGCGACTTTCACTTTCACTTTTCATCTGGTGATGTCCATGTGTAGAGGCGTCTCTTGTGTTGTTGGAAGAAGGTGTTTACTATGACCAGTGTACTCTCTTGGCAAAACTCTGTTAGCCTATGTCCTGTTTCATTTTGTACAGCAAGGTCAAACTTGCCTGTTATTCCAGGTACCTCTTGACTTCCTACTTTTGGATTCTAGTCCCCTATGATGAAAAGGACATCTTTTTGTGTGTGTGTTAGTTCTAGATGGTCTTGTAGGTCTTCATAGAATCGTTCAACTTCAGCTTCTTTGGCATTAGAGGTTGGGGCATAGACTTGGATTACTGTGATATTAAATGGTTTGCCTTGGAAATGAAGAGACATCATTCTGCCGTTTTTGAAATGCAACCAAGTACTGCATTTCAGACTCCTGTTGACTATTAGGGCTACATTTCTTCTAAGGGATTCTTGCCCACAGTAGTAAATATAATGGTCATCTGAAATTAAATTTGCCCATTCCCGTCCATCTCAGTTCACTGATCCCTAAAATGTGGATTTTCTCTCTTGCCATCTCCTGTTTGACTACATCCAACTGACCTTGATTCATGGACTTAACACTCCAAGTTCTTATGCAACACAGTTCTTTACAGCATGGACTTGTCTTTCACCACCAGATACAACCACAACTAGGCATCATTTCCATTTTGGCTCAGCTGCTTCATTCTTTCTGGAGCTATTTCTCTGCTTTACCCCAGTAGAATATTGGTCACCTACCAACCTGGGAGGTTCATCTTTCTGTGTCCCATATTTTTTACTTTTCAACTGTTCATGGGGTTCTCAAGGCAAGCATATTGAAGTGGTCTGCCATTCCCTCCTGTAGTGGACCATGTTTTGTCAGGCCCTAGCTAGCAGGGACATGCCCTTCAGCCACTCCACATAGCTGGATGACATGCATGGTGCCCTGGCTGTACTACTGCTGGTCCTTGATACGGTGGTCTGAATAATCGTTTAAAAATGAGCATTTAAATTTTTGATTAATCATGTTGTCTTTTCCATACTAAATGACCAATTCTGGTCATCTCTTTGGCAGTATTTTATAAAAGGTCTTAATGAATACCAGGACACTCTAGTGCACACACACCCAAAAATGTATGCACTATAATTCCTTTTTCTTCCTCAATATGGGGAAGAAGCTCCTGAAAGTATGAGTAAACTTCCAGAAAATTTGTTTAAAATATAAGTGAATTCATAGAAATCTGTCCCAAAATATGAAATGCATCCATTATGAATATTTTGGCAGGCTGTGAAAAAGCACTGCCTCCTACCTGCTGCCCTACCACTAAGATCGTATGGAAAGATTATTAAAGAATGCAAAACCCGTGGGTGCTTTCATGATGACCACGTGAGACATTTTCCTTCTGGTCATCTGGCTGAATTTATGCTATTGTTTGCAACCTTTCCAGGGTACTGAAGTGACAGGAGGCACTGCCACGGGTCAAAAATTAATATGCTGCTTGGGGTGAGCATGGCTGGGTTGACTGCACATTTCTGTTCCTTGATGAGCTCTTACTAAAATGAGCATAAAGACAGGGAAAAGATGGCATACATTCGCCAGGACAGGAAGCAATGAGAGAGCCACCAGTGGAAAAGAGATGTCTAACACTTTGGAAAAAGAGAAGGGGCTAGAAAAGTGTTCAGTGATTTAACAGAATAGAAAAGCCAGTGGTGGGGCTAGCTGCAAGAATGTATCTCAGGGAGAAGAGAGGCGATTGGCCACCTTAAGAGCCAGGGAGTTCAGGACTTCAGGAGGGCCTAGCTGCCTGTGAGCCCTGCTCACTCATGCTCAGAGCTTCCAGTAACCTTGCCAGTGATTTAACTTCCCAGAGTGCATTTCCTCATTTGAGAAAAGGAAATGTTTATTTGTTTTCTATTGCTGCTCTAACCAACTATCACAAACTCCCTGGCTTAAATTGATACAAGTTATCGTGCATCTTGGAGGTCACAATTCCAAAACTGGTTTGACCAGGCCCAAATTAAGTTGCAGAGCCATGTCTCACACCCCAAGTTGTCGTTGTTCAGTTGCTAAGTCGTGTCCAGCTCTTTGCAACCTCATAGCAGCACAACAGGCTTCACAATCACTCACCACCTCCCGGAGTTTGCTCAACCTCATGTCCACTGAGTCGACGGTGCCGTCCAACCATCTCATCCTTTGTCATCCTCTTCTCCTCCTATCCTCAGTCCTTCCCAGCATCAGGGTCTTTTCCAGTGATTCGACTCTTTGTATCAAATGGCCAAATATTGGGAGATTCAGCTTTCAGCATCAATCCTTCCAATGAATATTCAGGGTTGATTTCCTTTAGGATTGACTAGTTTGGTCTCCATGCTGTCCAAGGGACTCTCAAAAGTCTTCTCCAGGATCACAATTCGAAAGCATCAGTTCTTTCACACTCAGCCTTCTTTATGGTCCAACCCCCAAGGAAATGAGCGGAAAATCCATTTCAGGCATTTCCAGCTTCAAGCACACGACACTCCTCAGCTCCTGTTGCTTTCTTTGCTCCATCTTCTCAGCCAACAGCACAGAGTCTTCAATCTATGCCTACAACCCTCTGCTGTTCTCATTACATTTCCCACTCTGACTCTCTTGCTTCTAAGTATCCCTGTAATTACACTGGGTTTGCTACGATAATCCAGGATGATCTCCTCATAGTGAAATCTTAACTTAATCCCAACTGCAAATTCCTCCATGCCAGGCAACAAACATGTTCACAGGTTCTGGGATTAGAATGTGAAAACAGTGGTGCCATTATTCTGTCTCCCCTATCAGCTTGTCGTACTATTAAAAAGATGGTGTGGTATTATGTAAATAATAATAATAGCTGCAGTTTACTGATCACTCTGTACATGGCAAGCCCTCTTCTAAATCCCTTAGAGATTAACTCACTGAATTCTCATAGCAGTCCTATGACATACATACTATCTTCCCCACTTTCCAGAAGGAAAATACACCACAGTTCCTATGCCTAAACTCACACAGCAAGTATCTGACAGAAGAGGATTAAAAATCCCACCTTTACTCATTAACCAGCACCCAGTAAAATTTTAGTTATTATTCTATCTCTGCATCAAGTTTCTTATATAAATCTCATGCTGTGAATGTAAAAACATGATCAAGTTCAATATTAGCATTTAGAATTTTTTAAAATTAAAGATACTTTCAGTGTCTCCCACTTTCCTGTTTTAAATATTCCTTATACCAAAACACCACTCTTATGGCAGAAAGTAAAGAGAACTTAAAAAGCCTCTTGATGAAAGTGAAAGAGGAGAGTGAAACAGTTGGCTTAAAGCTCAACATTCAGAAAACGAAGATCATGGCATCTGGTCCCATCACTTCATTGGAAATAGATGGGAAAACAGTGTCAGACTTTTATTTTGGGGGGCTCCAAAATCACTGCAGATGGTGAAATTAAAAGACGCTTACTCCTTGGAAGAAAAGTTATGACCAACATAGACAGCATGTTGAAAAGCAGAGACATTACTTTGCCAACAAAGGTCTCTCTAGTCAAGGCTATGGTTTTTCCACTGGTCATGTATAGATGTGAGAGTTGGACTATGAAGAAGGCTGAGCGCCAAAGAATTGATGCTTTTGAACTCTGGTGTTGGAGAAGACTCTTGAGAGTCCCTTGGACTACAAGGAGATCCAACCAGTCCATTCTGAAGGAGGTCAGCCCTGGGATTTCTTTGGAAGGACTGATGCTAAAGCTGAAGCTCCAGTACTTTGGCCACCTCATGGGAAGAGCTGACTCATTGGAAAAGACTCTGATGCTGGGAGGGATTGGGGGCAGGAGGAGAAGGGGACCACAGAGGATGAGATGGCTGGATGGCATCACTGGCTCGATGGACATGAATCTGAGTGAACTCTGGGAGTTGGTGATGGACAGGGAGGCCTGGCGTGCTGCAATTCATGGGGTCACAAAGAGTCAGACATGACTGAGCGACTGAACTGAATTGATACCAAAATACCTTTTTCTCCTCCCGACAAATCTGTATTTGGTTCTCATCTTATATGTTCCCATATTTGGTTCTCATCTTATATGTTCCCATAGCTCCCTGTACTCATCTGTGCTGTCACTTACGATATTAGAATGAATGGTAATGTCTGACTCTTTATCTGTCCCTCGACCTTTGAGGATAGAGATTTTTCTATACTCAGGGTGGCCTGTAGAGCCTGGTCTTCAGTGCTTACTGAATGAATGAGTGCAGTAGGAATAAACTGCAGTAATTTAAAAACCTGAATCAGTTGTTTTGCCAAGAATCGTTACCAGCTGCTACTATTTTGTATGTTTCTTAGAATAAAATATCACTTCTATTAACATAAAATCAATCTGAAGTTGAATAGACTAATAAAATATTACTGTTTCTTTTGTTGCTGCAGTCAACAAGATAGTAATTAAAGCATGAAAAACACGGTCATTCTGCGGCTTTATAGGTACTTTACAAAAAACAGCATATATTCACTATGGAGAAATAGGAAACCTTTTCCAAAAGCTTTTTTATTTTTCCTTAAATAAAATGCCATATATCTATTTAGAAATATACAGCTCTGTGAGTTTGGGACTGGCGTGTACACATTTCTACATTTAAAACAGATAACTGACAAGGACCCACTTATAGCACAGGAGCTCTTCTCAATATTCTGTAATAACCTAAATGAGAAAATAATTTGAAAAAGAAAAGATGCATGTATCAATAAATGTATAACTGAATCACTCTGCACTACACCTGAAACTAGCAAAACACTGTTAACCAACTATACTCCAATATAAAATAAAATTCAGAAAAATTTTAAATTAATAATAAGTAAATAAATCAGCTCTGGGGTAAGTCTACAAAATGGTAACCAATGACCAGAAGTCAATAAATTCTGTTTGTTCTCATTATTTTGGACACAATAAGAGCCATTCCACTTTGTAATCTATCTCAAACCATCTTGAATAAAGCAAAGATTAATAAAACTTTAAATTGGTAAGAAAAACATATTGCAGAGGAGCAGGAGAGGTGGGCAAGAGGGATAAGGCTCATGACCTGAAGAGAAGGTCGCTCATTTTCACTAAGGGTGATTTCTTGAATAAAATTTGTTTTCTCTTTGCCTAGAAAAAGGTAGGAATTGATGTCTGATAAATAATAATGTTTGAAACTTGGGAAATGAATGGTGTCATAGAGTTAACTCTATAACAGGCCAGATTACCAAACTTTGAGGAGGCAGGATGGAGTAAGATTTTATTTATCAGAAGAAGAATCAAAATACCATTTTACAGATGACCAGTAACAAGAAATCATTCAATTTCTAAAACCATTCACTTTCTAAAAAGTAGATAAACATACTACTATATACTGAGGCTAGGAAAGCATTCAAATATACTTGTGTGCATACACACACATATATATGTATACATACACATCTTTCATACTTTCTTAATCTATCAGTTAAAATGAGGATCAAGATATTTTAGACATGCTCATCTCGTGTGTGTGAATATACAACATACAGACAGAAAGAGAGATAGAGATAAAAACACAAAGGCTAGGTTAAGTCATTCAACCTCATTGATCCAGAATTTTCAGATGCAATCATTTTTAATCAGATATGGACCTTGCAGACATGGAAACAAAATCATGTTCTTTTTCAAAAGTCAACAGCAGAGTTACACTGCTAAATCTGTTACACTTAAATACTGACACCTTAAAAGGGCAAATGGAATTCAAGAAAATACATACCATGAAGTAGCAGACACACACACACACACAAACACACACACACACAACAAGTTGTTCTGCATCTTTCTCTAAAAGGTTGCTATCAGAACAAAGATACAGAAATGAGAATTAGTAAGACTCAGTGAGACAGGGTACCATTGAGTGTTAGATTCAGTCTAATCTAGGATTCTTCCAAATAGAAGCATTTCCTTTAAAAAGTATATAGTTAAGAAGTGAGTACTTCTCTATTACTATTGCTGATAAAGTTTTAAGGCAACACCAACGACTGTCTCATAAATGAGCCCAATATAAAGATAAAAATCAGTAGAAGACAAAAAATCTAAGCAAAGATCCACAAAATTACCAGAAAAACTCAATTTATATCTCAGGTTGAATGAGACAGGCAAATCAATCTGAAGTGTGCATATAAGTATAATAAGCTGATGGAAGGTACTCATTTTACCACCTTTAGTTAATCAAGAAAGGACTACTTCAGGAGTAATAGTGTAATAAAATTAAAAGATAGTAGTTAACCCCAGAAAACTGTTAACGTGAATTTTCTCTTGTCATTTTTTTTTTCTGGCCAAAGTTAACACAAAGCTTCTCTCTCCTGAAGGGTCATTAAATTTACTTCAGAAACACCTCTGAACATATATTCTTATTATCATTTATTCTCTCCTCTTGCTCCCTTTCCTCTTCCTCTTGCATTCATACTAACCCATCCATCGACTCATCTTAGATTCTTAGACTCTGAACTCTCTCTCTCTTTCTTCATGGCTCTAGCTCTTTGCCTCTGTCTTATTTTTCCCTTCATTTTATGTTTTGCAACAGCAGCAGGTTTTAATGACACTAGATAGTTTTGAGGGGGAGAAGTAAATTTCTGGATGAAACCTAAAATCAAACAGTCCTCTAAACAATGTGGCTACTGCTCTCCAGAGTTTCATTGACTATTGTCTCTTATGTTTGCATATGTCATTACTATATTTTACCCAGTGCCTTTGCACTGAACAATCATTAGACATTTGAGAAAAACTTCCAACATGAATGTAGATCAAAACAAACAGAAAAGGAAACTTGGAGAAAATAGAAATGATGAAGGAAGTAGAATAAAATTAAATTGCTACAGAGAGACACAGCCAGAAGATATTAAGTACATAAAATAAAACATTTTAAGAAAGTATTTTCAAAAGGAAAAAAATTAGGAAAATTTAAGAGTTAAGAAAGAGCCTTGGAAAAAAAAAATAAATGATGGAATTTCAGTTGAGCTATTTCAAATCCTGAAAGATGATACTGAGAAAGTGCTGAACCCAATATGCCAGCAATTTGGAAAACTCAGCAGTGGCCACAGGACTGGAAAAGGTTGGTTTTCATTACAATCCCAAAGAAAGGCAATGCCAAAGAATGCTCAAACTACCACACAGTTGCACTCATCTCACATGCTAGTAAAGTAATGCTCAAAATTCTCCAAGCCAGGCTTCAGCAGTATGTGAACCATGAACTTCCAGATGGTCAAGCTGCTTTTAGAAAAGGCAGAGGAACCAGAGATCAAATTGCCAACATCAGCTGAATCATGGAAAAAGCAAGGGAGTTCCAGAAAAACATCTATTTCTGCTTTATTGACTATACCAAATCCTCTGACTGTGTGGATCACAATAAACTGAAAATTTCTGAAAGAGATGGGAATACCAGACCACCTGACCTGCCTCTTGAGAAACCTATATGCAGGTCAGGAAGCAACAGTTAGAACTGGACATGGAACAACAGACTGGTTCCAAATAGGAAAAGGAGTACATCAAGGCTGTATATTGTCACTCTGCTTATTTAATTTATGTGCAGAGTACATCATGAGAAACTCTGGACTGGAAGAAATACAAGCTGGAATCAAGACTGCCAGGAGAAATATCAATAACCTCAGATATGCAGATGACACCACCTTTATGACAGAAAGTGAAGAGGAGCTAAAAAGCCTCTTGATGAAAGTGAAAGAGGAGAGTGAAAAAGTTGGCTTAAAGCTCAACATTCAGAAAATGAAGATCATGGCAACTGGTCCCATCACTTCATGGGAAATAGATGGGGAAACAGTGGAAACAGTGTCAGACTTCATTTTTTGGGCTCCAAAATCACTGCATATAGCGACTGCAGCCATGAAATTAAAAGACGCTTATTCCTTGGAAGAAAAGTTATGACCAACCTAGATAGTATATTCAAAAGCAGAGACATTACTTTGCCGACTAAGGTCCGTCTAGTCAACGCTATGGTTTTTCCTATGGTTTTTCTCACATGTATGGATGTGAGAGTTGGACTATGAAGAAGGCTGAGCACTAAAGAATTGATGCTTTTGAACTGTGGTGTTGGAGAAGACTCTTGAGAGTCCCTTGGACTGCAAGGAGATCCAACCAGTCCATTCTGAAGGAGGTCAGCCCTGGGATTTCTTTGGCAGGAATGATGCTAAAGCTGAAACTCCAGTACTTTGGCCACCTCATGTGAAGAGTTGACTCACTGGAAAAGACTCTGATGCTGGGAGAGGTTGGGGGCAGGAGGAGAAGGGGACCACAGAGGATGAGATGGTTGGATGGCATCACTGACTCGATGGACATGAGTCTGAGTGAACTCCGGGAGTTGGTGATGAACAGGGAGGCCTGGCCTGCTGCAGTTCTTTGGGTCACAAAGAGCTGGACATGACTGGGCGACTGAACTGAACTGAACTGATATACACAGTCAATTAAAAATTCAACAAACGGGTTGAAACATAAAATTGAATAAATCTTGAAAAAGCAGAATAAAGAGATAAAGACATGGAAAATATGAAAATAAAGATAAGAAACACGGATCATTTTAGGAAGTTCAACAGTAGACTCAAAAAATTTTTAAAAAAGAGGTAAAGAAATGTTATCAAATATATAGTACAAGAAAATTTCATAGGACAGGAGTTTCTATACCAGAAGACCTTCCTGTGAATACCAAGTTTAACAGACTTTCTTAGAAAGTCTACTCTAAACCATGTTATCGTGAAATTTCTAAACTTGAAAGTTCTAAAATCAGGCTTCCAATGAGATACGAAGACAATTCAGTTCAGTTCAGTTCAGTCGCTCGGTCGATACAAAGACAGGTTATGTATAAATGAATCAGCAAGGTACTGGATTACTCAATAGCACTGGATACTAGAAGATAGTAGGGCAACATCTTCAAAATTATGAGGGACAATGAGTTCCCACCCAGATTTTCATACTCTCTCAAGTTGTCAATTAAAATGATCAAATCAAAATATTCTAGACATTCTCAGAATTTTTTTAAAAAGGGCTTCCAACATAACTTTTTTTTGGCAGCTAAGAGTATGTTTTCCAACAAAAAAGGAAAAGCATGGCATCCAGTAAACAAGGATACGACACAATGCTATGTTGAAGGATAATACATGTGCATTAGACCTATAGACAAAATAGGTCAGAATCAAGAAAACAAAAACCACAAAAACTCAGGGAAGGTTGTCAGAAGTGGAGAGAGATGAGTCATTGATAATTTATTTGATGTGTTTGACCATTTGGGAAAATTACTGAGGGCCATGACAAATGTTCTGAAATAATTTAGAAAAAATAGATACATAGTCAAATAAAAGCTAATGAAAAAATTCACAGGCAATTTTTAACCCTAGGGAAAATAAAAAGTTGTATAAGAAAAAATATAGTTATGATACAGTGATATGTAAATATAATGTTGATTTAGTGATACAGCCAAAAATGCATCAATGCAAGAGAGGATAAATACTAATATAACAGGCATTCAACAGAAACTGTCTAAAACTGGCAAACTAGAAAAGAGCAGTTAAAGCATTCGAAAATATGGAGAGGACTACAGTTGATATATTTTTGTATGTGTTGGGAAGATCCCCTGCTGAAGGGAAAGGCTACCCACCACTCCAGTATTCTGGCCTGGAGAATTCCATGGACTGTATAGTCTATGGGATGGCAAAGAGTTGGACACTTATGAGCGACTTTCACTTTCATATGTCAATGAATATACACTTTTTTTTAGCCTTCCATTAATAACAAGAGATCACAGCAAGTAGAAGCAGGACAATACCACAATGCATTCAAATTCAAAAGAAGCAGTTGACTACTGTTCTCTGAAAAGTAACAGAACATGTCCGCTAATGAGCGAATGAGTGAATGAATCTCTCTCCCTCTCTCTGGAGGGTCTTTCCTGGTGACTGGGGCAGTTAAGTATCCACCTGCAATGCAAGAGACCACGGTTTGATTCCTGGGTTGGGAAGATCCCCTGGAGGTGGGGATGGCAACCCATTCCAGTATTTTTGCCTGGAGAATCCCATGGACAGAGCAGCCTGGGGGGATACAGTCCATAAGGTCGCAAAGAATTGGACACAACTGAGTGACTAAGCCCGCACCATCTGGAGTATCCCTTTGTACTATTTTCCAAAGATTAAGCCCTAAAATCAAATATTATATTCAAATATCAAGAGGTTAGTTTTAATGACTTATGGATTTTAATCAAATCTTTAGAATTTGCCATATTGTTTTGACAAAAAAGATTATTCATTCTATACCTGTCAACTCTACTTAATTTTTACTGTGAAATGAGTTTTTTAAAAAAGCTAAACTTAAAACATCTGTAAAACACAAAGACACCACAAGAAAATTATCAAATTAAAAACAATTGTAACTTCTATGTATCAAAGAGGAGGTAAATACTGACTGATCATGTATTTATGTTAATTGAATGATGAATTATGTACTCTGTCTAAAGAACTATGCTCACACTATATATAAAGAACAATTTACACTGATACATGGCTGACAAGTGCCTGATTTATTAAATCAATAAATGTTCTTATGACT
>SJYC01052181.1:0-26473 GCA_006408675.1 Madoqua kirkii
TAAATATATGCAAATCTAAGATTCAGACAAGACTACCCAATAAAAAAGTAGCTATACAGATTTTTGTGTAAATTATGAAGCCCTTGAGTAGTGATTTCATAAATAAGATATATGTCTACAGTATATGAAAATTACAGAATCAATCACTCTACGCTTCTACCATCACAATTAGGAAATGCCCAGATAACCAAGTATTACTTAAGTAAAGGCACTCTGAAACCAAAAGCTATTTGATGAAATGAACATTGTTGGTGTATTCTTTTTCTTATTATTAATAATGATTTATTACTTCCATTTATTGTAGGTATGGTTTCAAGCTCTGAGTTAAGTATTTGTGTTTGTGTATGTTTGTTATAATAAGTTATTCTTCCTATGTACAAATTAGAGAGATGAAGTAACTACCCATGATCATGAAGAGCCTGGATTCAAACTGAAACTCTTAGATTCAAAACCTTAATCTTAACTAGAAAAATTGCTGTTAAGTAGGCTTGCTTCTTACATTAACCATCACTGGAAGTTTATAATCAAAAGGCTCCAGATATAGTCAAATGGGACAGGAAGAGTATCATATGATTTTTCAGATAAAAGAAAATTGGTACCAGATATTAAAAGTTCTGCAACCCATAAGCCAACTCTTCGGAATAAAGAATTTATAAAAGTAACTAACAAAAGTATTTAAGACTCAATAAAATAGATGCAAAAGAATATGAAACTTCATAGAAACAAAGTTCCAAATTTTCAATACTCAAAATACCCCAACTCACTAATAATCAGTAGATGCAAATTAAAATAACAACACCCTAATATTGATACAAATTTTAAAATGTAACATCAATTACTGGCAAGAATTAGGGAGAAATGATGACTTTCAAACACATCTAGCTGACTGTATAAATTGATACAATGAATTTAGAAAGCAATTTTTGACTATGAGCCTATCTTAATCCAACTATTCCATTTTTAAAATATACTCAAGAGAGAATCTAGCTCAAGTAAATAAAGAAACATACAGTGATGTTCAACAAAATCAGTACCTATGCTACCTTGAAACAACCACAAAATAGTGGAACATGATAATTCCATTACAATGAAATTGATATAAGCTAATACCCTAGCTCTTTCTGTTGAATATGTACAAAGCAGCGAGACAGTGCTGATTGTTAATGCAGCCATCTTGGAAACAGGAGGAAAACCAGCCTCAGGATAAAGACTATCTAGCCAGTTCCTTAATGACATCACTTAGTCCCTGATGTATGCCCTGACTGTTAATTCCCTATGTGATGCCACAGTGTTGCAATTGCAAAATACCAACAAAACACTTGCTTACTCTCAAGAACTGGGAAATAAGACCACTGACATCTTACTCCTGATACAGAAACTGTTAGTCCCCACCCTCCACTATCACAAAGCACTTTGAAAATCTCAATACTAGGCTGTTCAGGACTAGCTAGAATGGTATACTATACCAATACCAGTGAATTTACAGGGCACATTCATTTTAGTTACTGCAGAGATAATTCACATGTCATGAAAATTTGCACCAACTCTTTAACATCTTAAAGAGTTCTAACACTTAAATATACTTAAGATTCCACTGGGGGTATATATACATACATGGACTATTACTTAGCCATAAAGAGAAAAAAAAAATACTGCTGTTTGCATTAATCTGGATTGAACTGGAGAATATTATACTTAGTGAAATAACATAGGAAAAGACAAATACTGTATGATATCACTTCTTTGTGGAAACTAAAAAATAATACAAATGAATGTATATGCAAAATGAAAACAGACCCACAAATACAGAAAACAAATTTATCTTTACCAAATAGAAGTTTCAAAAGTACAGATAGTACTTCTGTACTATAGGTGGGTGGGACAAATAAAGGGTACGGGATTAACGGATACAAACTACTATATACAAAAAGACAAGCAACAAGAATATACAGTCCAGCACAGAAAATACTCATCATCTTGTAATAACATAACCTATAATGTAGTATAATCTGCAAAAATAGTGTATCACAATGCTGTTCTTCTGAAACTAACATAATTCTATAAACCAAACATACTTTAATTTCAAAAAATTTAAAATATTCCACTGAGATTCAAGTTACAATACAGATTTCCAGGCATCACATCTAGAAAAACAGAATTTTTCTGAGACTTAGGAATCTAAATTTTACATGCACTCCAATAATCCTAATGTAGAATTCTGAACCACATTTTAAGAAACATACCTCTTGAGACTAAATTAAAAGTATATGTTAAGGAAATGTATACAAGTGGCAACAAATTAAATAGTACATGAAACTAGCTTATTATGAAAATCAATCCTAGTCCTAACTCACCAATTCTTTTTTAATGCATGAATTTTAAGCTACTTGATATAAGATTATCTCCATATTATTTGTATCTTACGTTACCTCCTTTACAATATTCACATTGTAGCTATAAGGACTCTGTTATTATATTTAGCTTTTCAACTGGACCTTGGTGATGTGAAATAATACACCTAAGTCATCATATCTTATTTCATCAATTTGTCAGCAACCTGACTCTCCTCTACCCTTTATAATTAAGCAGATACTACAGAAAATAGTCCCTAGATATCTGATCAAAAGGCATCATCAATGTTCTTTTCATCTTTTACTTCTAAAATCATATATTCTCCTGAGCCATGCTGTCTGAGATAATGCAGTTGCTGGAATCAGTGAACTATTTTTGAAAGTAATAAAAAGTATGTGCTTTAAAAACTTCATTTTCAATAATTTATTTCATCCAAGTAATTATGTTTCCAATTTGTATATGCTATACTGCAGACTTCTGATTTTAAAAAGAGAATGAGCCCAGTTAACTAAAAACAAGTCAGACATCTTTATCAAATTAGTATTTTTCTTTCCTAACTTGTGTGACACATTAGGAAGTGGCAATTAAAAAAGAAGCAAGTTAATGAGCTACTGTGGTTGTTCTTCTATAATCAAGTGAGACACATAAGACTCATGAGGAAAACCCCTTGATTTACTTTAGTGTCTGGAAACATAAAGTTCAAATTCAGTCGCTCAGTCGTGTCCACCTCTTTGCGACCCCATGAGTCGCAGCACGCCAGGCCTCCCTGTTCATCACCATCTCTCGGAGTTCACTCAGACTCACGTCCATCGAGTCCGTGATGCCATCCAGCCATCTCATCCTCGGTCGTCCCCTTCTCCTCCTGCCCCCAATCCCTCCCAGCATCAGAATCTTTTCCAAAAGCATAACACAAACCCAAAGTAAATCTCTGACTAGTACTGACTATACAAATAATAATGATTATTTTAAAATAAAACATTTTAAAATTTTAAAACAAAAAATTTCCACCAAAACATTTTTCTTTGTGTATATTAGTCTCAATTTATATTGACAAGATAATCAAGATGGAAACACAGACACTGCTCTGGCAGCTTGCAGTTTGTCCATCTGTAAATGTCATGTCCATCCCACACACAACTTTAAAACCCTCACTTGCTTTATTATTGATCACGAAGTAGTTCTAAATTTAAGAATTATACTGCTGTAGAGTGATCTTGCATCTCTGCAAATAGATTAACAAATCCAGCCTTCCAAAACGATTTTGAAACATTCTTTATGCATTCCTATTTTAAAGCACACTGTCTAATAAAAGAAACACACTGAAAGCCATGGGTGTAGTTTTAAATCGTCACATTGAAAAGGTACAAAGATGATGAGGCAGACAAGGGCTTAATCTCCAAAATATACAAACAGCTCATACAACTCAACAACAACAAAACCAAACAACCCACTGAAAAATGGACAGAAGACATTAACAGACATTTATCCAAGGAAGACATATACATGGCCAGCAAGCACATGAAAAGATGCTCAACATCATTAATTATTAGATGCAAATCAAAACTACAATGAGGTACCACTGTACCTCATCACTGTCCATCTCAATTCAGCTACGTTTCAAGTACTCACCATCCACTTTTAGCTCGGTGCTACCATCCTGAGGAAGGACAGATTTGAAGGAATACTTTTCAGAAATATTGATACTACTACTACAAGTCTTTAGAGGTGAGCGTTTAGGGAGTAAAGACTCATAAAATAAATCACCATGTGCTTACCCATGTAATTACACATTGGTTGGGGTAGTTTTTCAAAGATGGTAGAAAAGTAAGCAATACTTTCTGATGATGACTTGAAAGAAGACAGTACATGGTCTTTCTGAGGGGTACATGATGATCAGGATTTAATAAATCAAGGAGAATTATCAGGCTATCCAAAATGACAAGGACTTTGTGGCACCTCAAGTCTCAGAGGTTACAAGTGAGCCAGACTCTCCAGCTGAGGTTGAATGGCACCAGATTCTGTACTGAACGCACACGAGATGACTTCTAACACAGGAAGATTTAAGCAAGGGCAAGACAAACACAATGTTAAATTCAACTCAAAAACAGTAGTAAAATCAATCATTTCAGTATATTACCAACTAGAGCTTAAATTCTGCTTTATGCAGCAGGTACCTTCCCCTGTAATTCACATCTAAATATGGAAGATTAATGTTCGAAGAATGAATGTTCAGACATACAAAACTGACAGGCCTGGAGGACCCCAAAAAAAGTTGTTGCAAAGTGAAGTCACTCGATTGTATCCGACTGTTTGAGACCCCACGGACTGTAGCCTGCCAAGCTCCACCATCCAAGAATACTGGAGTGGGTTTCCATTTCCTGGTCTAGGGGATCTTCCCGACCCAAGGATCAAAGCCAGGTCTCCCTCATCACAGGCAGATTCTTTACCCTCTGAACCATCAGGGAAGTACCTAGGAAGACCCTTAAGTATCTAATGGGAATGACAACCCATTCCAGTATTCTTGCCTGGAGAATTCCATGAACAGAGGAGCCTGCCAGGCTAGAGTGCATGGGTTGCAACAAGTCAGATACAGTTGAGCAACTAACACTCACAGAACCTTTTATGTATGAAAAGCTTAAGTTGTGAGATATTGAGGCGTTAACCGATGGACAGCAACAAACACACAGCAAAGTTGTTATTTATTGCTAATGTACTCCTATTTCCCACAGAGCTACATCCCTTTCATTGAGTCAGGGGCTGGAAAACTAGTGTGTTCACCATGCCCACTTCCAAGTATACATCATCATAGCAAGCACTGTAAATGTACTTGGAAATATCCACCCAACCAACAGGCCAAGTACCTAAAAGTTAACATATCCACTGCAGGAGGACATTGCACTTGTGACACTTTTAATCTGAGTACCAGTGATGTTATAACTTCCTTCCTTTACTTCAATACTCTCATTTTACTCTAAACTAATTCACATGGTAGACCTAGATTTTTCTCAAATGTATTTTAATAGGTCTGAGTAAGATATGGGGAGAAAAGTAAGAACTGTAGTAAAACTTCTAATAAAAAAAAAAACTGGGGAGTATGTATGCAGGCAGAATTAAGACAATGCCATGGACAAGGTCAGATTCTCTAAACAGACAGCTGATGCTGAAAAACACAGAATTCCAAAGATTATGTCAAAGGTAACAGCATGTGTGACTGGGAGGGCCATGGAAAAGAAGTTATAAGCTTGGGCAGTTCACAGGCTTTGAACTTCAAGATGAGATCTGAGGAAGCTATAATATAACCAAGCACAGTATTAACTGGGAAGAAAATTTCTGTGCCGAAATGCCAAATACAAGCTTTTCCTTACGTTACTTGATAAGGGATCCACTGCCACTGGCAATTAAGCAAAGTTTAAGTCCCTGTGGGGGCTTCCCAATGGCTCAGTGGTAAAGAACCTGCCTGCCAATTCAGGAGATGCAGGAGACCTAGGTTTCATCCCTGAGTCAGAAAGATCCCCTGGGAGAGGAAATGGCACACCATTCCGGTATTCTTGCCTGGAGAATCCTATGGACAGAGGAGCCTGGTGGGCTACAGCCCTTGGGGTCGCAAAGAGTTGGACAAGACTGAGCACACTCACACACACACACAAGCCCTCTGTGTTATCTTGCCACAGTTATAGTTCTGTCTTCACTAAGTCCACCAATATGACTATGATTTTAGTTGACTCCCATCTTTTAATGGTTTCCAAAATGAGAGATTATGAGACCTAAAATCTGTGTACTTGTAACTGCTTTTTACAATAACTAAATTGCTTGGTTTCTAAAACTTGAAAGAAGGGAGGGAATAATTCATTTCTTAGGTTTGTTTCCTCCACCATGAAAAGTCCTATGTTGTGGAAGAAGTTCTGAAGTGAGTAAGGAAGGGTGGCTGTCAGGCCTCTCTGGGTCCACAGGGACTGTGAGGTTCCTCACCATCTGACACAGAGGACTGTACCAGTGAAATGCTGAATCTGAGATTTCTGTGTTCTCCTTAATAACACTGAAATGTATATTCAACAAATGCCTCATTTCCTTAGCATTGCAAACTTTCAAGGAGAAACAAAAAAAGTTGAAGCAGCACTTGAAACAATTAACAATTTAGGGGCTAATTGTGAAAAGTCAATGATATAAAAATAACTACCAAAAGTTGTGGTTTTTTAAGTTCATTCTTTTGAAATCATTTTCTCTTTACTGCTATTAAACTGGAATGCCCTTTCATTACGTTAACTACACAAGTATATACTACAACAAGGCTCTGTTATGTTTACATCATGTATTTTCCTACGATCGCATTTTCATTACATTTCTGATATAACAGATGATAAGACAGAGGAAGAAAATATCCCCAGCAAAGTTTTTAGTACTTAAATAACAATAATTTATTTAAAGAAGTTAAAGCTCAAAACAGAAAATGTCAGCTCCAAGTAAATGGCAGATTGTGCACATGTGTGTGTGTTTGTAAAACTGTCTGGAGCATGTAAGTGCCCAATAAGTGTTTACTAATTTTAATGTCACTGTTATCTTCCTGGGGTTTCACACCTAGCTCAGCTGGTAAAGAATCCGCCTGCAAGGCCAAAGACCTCAGTTCTTTCCTGGGTTGGGAAGTTCCCCTGGAAAAGGGATAGGCTGCCCACTCCAGTATTCATGGCCTTCCCTGGTAGCTCAGAAGGTAAAGAATCCACTTGCAATGCAGGAAACCTGGGTTTGATCCCTAGGTTGGGAAGATCTCCTGGAGGAGGGCATGGCAATCTATTCCAGCATTCCTGCCTGGAGAATCTCCAAGGACAGAGGAGCCTGGTGGGCTACAGTCCATGGGGTCACAAAAATTCGGACAAAGAATCTTTCTAGATAATTTTCTGAATTACGTTTATATTTACGAACCCAGTGCCTCACCCAAGGCAATGCAGTTTCTCCTTTCTTTTGAATTATAACCATATATATAGTCAGTATCATATGACATTCATCTTACTTTAATAAAATTTCTTCACTAAATTGAATTTTATGAACTTTGCCCCATTACAGTTTTCTTGAAAACAGGGATCTTGCTGAACAATTATCACATCACATTTTCTACAAGAGTACTGGAAATATTTCATTAAGTACTTTTTGCCTGATTGCATAATGAAATCAAGCACATTCACCATGCTTGTCATCATATTCCCAGCCGCCAGCAAAGTGCCTGTCACATAGTCGATACTAATAAAAACTTATAGAATCAATAATACATGCAGTCCATTATTCTTTTCTAGCACGCTCCCGAAAATGACATTTTTCTTACCTAAAAAGTAAATTTAAAATGAACCTCAGTCTCTACATTTTAAGAATATTTTGAAAGTTCAAGTTCTTAAGATTAAACATAAATAACAGCACATTTTAAAACAATGAAAAAGACTCAAGGCAAATATAAATTATTAAGCAAATGTACAACAAGAAATTTATTACTGGCCTCCTGTATTTGACATAAAATCTTCAAAATAACACTTCACAAGGTCTCCAGGTGAGTCTCTCCTTAATGAGACAGTATTCCACTAGCTGAAGAAGGCTCTATTGTTCAAACCCTAGTTTCTGACACACAGATAAAGGCCCTCAAAAGTCAGTAACACATATGCTGCTAGATCAGTGGTCTGAACACACAGGTTGTCAGTCATTAATATTCACCAGCATCTCACCTGTGAGGAGCAGTGTGCAAGGTTCTAGGGAAAGAACAATCAGTAAAAGGAAAGAGGTAAGACAAGCATGACTAATTGCAAAATCTAACCTCGATTTTATCTCTGCTTCACTTTCCCAAGCCTAATGGAGGGTATGAACAAAAAAAGCAAGTTCCCTGGTACGTCTTCCCCTTGAAGCTTTCTTCTGAGAAGAAAGAGACCTCCAGAGAGTTGTTCTCAAGGTGGGCTTTATCAGAGTTGCAGAGAACAAATGGCACGTTTACTGAGATCAAGGGATTTCAGTTTTGTTCTCCACAAACAGAAGAGGGCCTAAAATATCTTTATTTTTATTTCTCTATTTGTTAGTCACTCATTCATGTCCAACTCTTTGCAATCCCATGGACTGTAGCCCTCCAGACCCCTCTATGCATGGGATTTTCCAGGCAAGAATACTGGAGTAGATTGCCACTGGGCTGGCCAGAAAGTTCATTTGGGTTTTTCTATACGAAAAACCGGAACAAACACTTTTTGACCAATTCAGTACAACAGGCACTCAATCAGTACTGCTGGCCTGATGAATAAACAGTGGCAGTAATAATATCATGATTCCCTCAAATGCCAAGCCAAAACCTCTAGTAAACCTCCTAAGAAATGAATTGACCTGGTTGGACAGTTCGAGTGTCATACCTTGTCTCTATGTAGAGTATTGTTAGTCATTCATTCGTGTCCAACTCTTTGCTATCCCATGGACTGTAGCCTGCCAGGCTCCTCTGCCCATGGGATTCTCCAGGCAAGAATACTGGAGTGGACTGCCATTCCCTTCTCCAGAGGACCTTCCTGACCCAGGGATTGAACCTGGGTCTCCTGCAATGGAAGGCAGATTCTTTAGCGTTTGAGCTATAGGGAAGACCCTCTACTCTATGCTCTATAATCCTACACTCTATATAGAGTAAATAATGAAAAAAAGAAATCATTTCCTTAATCAGAAACAGCATTTCCCAGGGATTATCTCATCCCCTCAATTTGCTTAAGAAAAACTTTCTACCATCTGTAATTATTGGGTTTATTTATACGACCATTTGTCTGTCTGCTCTATGAGGTCAGGGTTCCAGTCAAGTCCTGTCACTACTATATCCACTGTGCCTAGCACAGAGAAAGGAAGCACATGAACAATGACATGGACAAAAGGCATATATTTTCCTTATTGTTTCCTCTTCTGAATAATAGATGGATTCACCTAATCCTTGTTTTTGCAGTTAGCATTACTGGATCCTCAATTACTTAGACAGGAGGATTAAAGACATACATAAAACAACCAACTCCCACTATTTTCATTGAATAGAGTGGAGAGAGGAACTGGGTGAAGGCAAAGGGCTGTAAGTAGTGGGATTTGAAATTTTTATGTTTTTAAAATAGAGATAAGAGTGAGAAGTCAAAAGCAAGGGTGTCATCTACTAGACTCTTAGTTCTGGATGAACTAAGGCTTTTTTTTTTTTTAACTTAGAATGAATTTAAAATACTTTGCAGAAAATAAAAAATGTGTTAGAAAATCATAAAACATTGACAAGCCTTGAAAATTATCATTTCAGAATACTTTCACTTGACAGGAAGGTATGAATTTTTAAGTTGGTATTGTTCTAGAGGCCACCCAATAAAGTAAAAATTGGTTTATCTACTTAAAAGATAAAATTTTACTTTCAAGCTTTATCAGTGATCATAGGTCAAGTTATTTATGATCACAAAGACTAGGTCTAATTATGGCAATTTTATGATTAAGGGTAGTATAATATCTACCTTTAAAAAAACAATATTCTTGCTTATGGAAATTAAGTAAAGATTTAATTAGAAGTTTAAAGAAGATTCATCTTTATTTCTAAAAGGACCATATTTAAGAACACTTGCATAAATCGTACAATTGAAAATAAATACATTTTTTCAGGTTTCAAATCATATATTCTGCAAATTAGTCTGCAAAAGCAGGAAAACCAGATGCTGTTTTATTTAAAAGGTCAGTTGTCAAAACAGAAAAAAGTATTCATTTATATTTATAAGATACAACAGTCACAACACCACAATTACACCCATTATTTTCTTAAGTCAGAGCTGGAGGAACAAGGTCAAATTCTTGAATTTTTTAAAAATAAAATTAGGACATAAAAGATTT
The DNA here is from genome assembly GCA_006408675.1 of Madoqua kirkii. NCBI lineage: Eukaryota > Metazoa > Chordata > Mammalia > Artiodactyla > Bovidae > Madoqua > Madoqua kirkii. Next base: position 10,201 of record SJYC01052181.1, read on the forward strand.
CAAGTCTCTAAATAATAAAGGAAGAAGTTCTAAATGCTGTGTTGCTGAACAAAAACCAAAACAAATTTCTCAAAGCATACCCTCTCTGTAGCACCTTGAGCAAGACAAGCTCTTCCCTGGATGTGGTTAGTATCAAAGTGAAAGAGTAAACGATTTATTTTGGAATCATGAATCAGTACCTACTTTAAATGGTCCTCTCAAGCAAACTTTTAACTCTTTAACAACTTAAACATTTTCCAGATCTCAAAAGAACCAATCTTGTTAACCAAAATTACTTCAAATATGATTACTCAAACTGGAAATCTAATTACTTAATTTGAATGTCATATGTATTATAAAATTATGGGAAAGAGAACAAATTGATGTTTACAGAAAGAATTCAGGTAAAAGCATATTCTTTTCATTAGAATAATTAAATAAAGGCTTTTTGTACTCGGTAAACCAAATTCACTATGCTGCAGTCCATGGGGTCACAAAGAGTCGGAGATGACTGAGGGATTGAACTGAAACTTTGTTTTAATGAAGTCCCCAAATTCCCATCCCATATATGCAATCAACACAGCTTACCCTACACATCCAATCAACACCAAATCCTGCCATTTAACATAAATTCATCCACTTATACTCAGCCTGATGGCCACTACTACAACAGTCTCCTCCTTTTTAAAGATAATTATATAAAACCCTTTTATCACTCTACTAAGAAAAAATGAGTGAGAAAGGGAACAATGACTTAGGCTGTGGTCTTTTAATCTGTGTTAGGTTAACAGAACTCCCAAAATTAAAATCTGTATTGATTTAACTCATTGACTTAAATCATTGAATTCATATCAGTCATTAAATCTAAACACATCTAAAATTAGAATTCAAATAATATAAGATTTAAATATAAATTCTAATACAAAAAATTATCCATAGTATAACCTGGGGAATTTCCATTGTCTCAGAGATACAGAAATTCAGAAACTCCAGTACCATCACAAAGTGTCACAAGAATGCAGATGGGTCTAGAGTACTACTTGGAAGATTATCTAGTAATTATTTCAAGTATAAGAGAGAACATTACTAAGTACAACGATCATCTTGAGAGAAGGCTTTTACCACATTAAAAAAAAAAAGACATGGAAGTTTATGGAATAATAGCTGAATTAGCATGATCACATTACCACATTAATATAATACTGCATTTGTGGGAGGAAAATATAATTTTGAAAAATGATGCCTGACACAATTTTCACTTATTAAGTATAAGCAATAGTCAAGAGACTAAAATAACTCTAAAGAGACCAAAAGAAAGCAGTTAAAATCAAACATGTTTCTATTTCTTACTAATTTAAATACTTGCCTTAAAGCATTGTTTAGTAAATTTGGATCACATTATGTTTAGCTCTTTGTAGTTGATCAAATTAAGTTTCAATTTCACTGCATTAGAGAAAAGCAAAACAAAAATTTATGTTTGCAAACCACAGGCTACTTAAGGAAAGAAGTTCTTATGTGCAAACTTAGTATCTTGACTCCCAACTGTGAATGAAGATATCTACAGAATAATCAATAGTGAGCTGCGATTTGGTTTTCTCTGCAGAGTTTTCTTGCTACGCTCTCAGAGAATTTTAAAGAGAAAAATCATAAAAAGATACATTCTTTTTTCAGCATAGTGACAACAGATTAAAAACACCAGCTCTTTTCACCCATAAACTAGTACAGTTCTTTTTTTTTTAGAGGTTGATTCTGGCACATCTGGCCCTTGGGATAGTAGGAAGAGGACAAATGTTGATTACTGATTTAAGTCTAAGATTTAAGTCTAATATTTTCTTGATCTTAAACCAATATTACCATCTGAAAGCCTCCTTTTTCTCACCAGAAAGCCTACAGCTGGACTTTTAGAAACGGATATGTATTTAATCTGGCTTAATTCACTAATTTTTCAGTGAAGACAGGTTCCGTGAGTCATGCTCTCTGTCCTCCTATGTTTTAATGGGACAAAGAGTGATATAATCCTATGAAAAAAAGACTTTCTAATGTCCTAGCAACTTGCTACTACTTGCAATATGGCTCACAGTCCAGCAGCATCAACTCACCTAGGAGCTTATTAGAAATATTGCAACTTGGTCCATCTCAGACCTACTGAATCTGAATCTGTGTTTTAATAGATGTTCAAGTGATCTTTATGACATTCAAGGCTGATATTCAGCACATTTGCTTTATCATCATATTGAATAACAGAGATGGCACTATAAATAAATAGGCTGATTCACAACAGTCTCTCCAGGAACATTTTGGGAGGAATCCTAAGCAGGTGATGCTGGCTTATTGAACCTAGCTGATCTGACTACCTCTAACAGTGCTATGCTCTCAAGATGACTGGGAAACTGAAGCAGTTCTGAAAATGAGATTACATGGAAATGTACGCACAAACACTCTGTAAATGAAGAGGTCTTCAATAACTGCTGGTACTGTGATTTTTTCCGAAAGATCCCAATTCTGTGAAAGATCCATGTTCTTTGGGTTTTGAATTTGGCAAGGGAGGAATTTAAAGCATCAAGAAACCCAGCAATTCTTCCCATGTTCCAGTATGGAAGGCCCTCCACAATCTTTCATTCACTTGGTCAGTCATTATCACACACTTACTCAACACTACCTGTGTCCCACCATAGAATTACAGTCACTGGGAGAGTAAAACAGACACGACTCTGTCTGTAGGGACCCATGCTATCATGGGTATAGGACAGGTTATCTCACACTTGCAACCAGACACACAAGATCCAACGACACCACAGTGGCCTCATTTCTTGAGCAGAGGGATGTATGGAAAAGTCTTGTTCCACTACAGTTCCAAGGAAGCAAAGTTGGAAAATTTTCCAAAGAATTTTTTTTCCTGTGAAACTAAGTAAAATCCTGTTCTAAGTCTTCCCAGCGGGGGATGACATGTCTTGAATAGATTCACTTGGTACATTTTTAACTTACCAGTTAGAAGCTACAGATCATCTTGGCCAGCACATCTTACATAATACCCAGTCTTCTAATCCTTTTCCTTCCCTGAACCTTTTCCAAGGAACCCTTGGCCCCAGAGCTTCTTCTCAGACTTTGTTTGTTTTCCATTTATTTCTTCCAATGGTTTCTCCTTCCATTCAGAGAGAGGCTAGAGCAAAAATCTCATCAGGATAAAGTAAAAGTAAAGTCGTGTCCAGCTCTTTGTGACCCCATGGACTGTAGCCTACCACGCTCCTCTGTCCATGGGATTTTCCTGCAAGAGTACTGGAGTGAGCTGCCACTTCCTTTTCCAGGGAATCTCCCTGACCCCAGAATCGAACCTAGGGCTTCAGTATTGAAGACAGATGCTTTACCGACTGATTATTCTTTATTGACTAATGGTCTCTGGCCTTTCTTCTGCTCTTCAGGGTGCCGTGAAGGGGAGGGGCAGGAGGAATCTCATTTCCATTGAGATTCTGCTGCACATTAAACTCTTAGGTATAATTTCCAGCTTCATATAAGGAAAAGGATCATTGACAACATGATAAGAAATGAAAAGATGCTAAGGAATAAGAGGGGCATAAGAAGAACATGCTAGAAGGTAATTCATTTGAGAGTATTTCAATTACAACATTCACTGATGTTCTAGGATTCTCAGGAAACTCTGGAAATAGGGGAAGTTTTAGATTAACATGAACACTTACAGTGTAAGGGGTCACACTGAATTCATCTTTATCTCCCTAGTGCCTGTGGCTGCTGGAATGATTGGTGAGTAAACCAATCAGTAAACATCTCACATATTCTGTTCTCAGAGGTTTTGTTATCCTTATCTTTATACTTATTCATTTATTAGGCACTCAACTGAGAAATAGTCATTGAGCACCTACTGTGTACCAGGCATTGTGCTGGGCCCAAGACAACATAACACACCAAAAGCCCTTGCAGTGTTCACAGTACAGAGAAGAAATTAAACTCTCATCGAGTAATCATTTACAAATGTGTAAAAGTTCAGCTGCAATGCTAGGAGAAATTTCCAACGAATTTGACAATTCTTTTTTGCTTCCCTTTAAAAAAAAAATTTATTTATTTTAACTCAGTGAAAAAGAGGAGGCTTTCCTATGACACTTCATCAGTGAAAGCTGCAAAGGAGGTAAAAAAGGAAAGAGGTGTTACTGACCCAACACAACGATTATTTTCATTACTAGTTATAGTAAACAATAGTTTATAAGCCACATGTTAAATTTTATTATGGGAGACAAATGAGAATATGATTTACTTAAAAGATACAGCTTTGCCAACATCTATCACCACCAATACATTTATCCAAAAAATGATGCAAATATTTTTTTTATTTTTTCTAGAATTGTTGTCTTCTTAATTTATATCTTGATTTAGGTACTGATTTTCTTCTTCAAACACTGTTGGCCAGGATTTCAAAAAAGAGACAGGATTTCCAGAAAAGATTCTGGCAGCCTGTTCAATAACTTTCCAAAACCCTAGAGTTTTGGACTCAGCAGGATATGAGAATGTTTTCAGACCCATTCTTTTTAATGTCCTGAGTGATAGATGTGGCAGCAAGCCTGGTCTCACTATCCTAAGTGAGAATAAGAACACCCAAGGCAAGAGCAGTAAGTCCAAGAGTGTAGAGAGAGATAAGAAGGTTGAGTCCCCAGGGCCTGACAGCCACAACTAAATTTGCAAAAGCATAAAAAGTTCCAAAAGCTACAGCATCAATTAAGAAAAGGGCAAGGAGATTAAGGGGGCAAGCAAGCAGACAAAGTAGAAACATGGAAATGTCAAAGCCTGAGAAGCGATCAGAGTAAGGGAAAACAACGAACAAAACTAGGTGAGATGTTAGTAAAGTCATAGGGAAAAAGACTTTGCAGAAAGAAGACACCAAAAAGAAGGTGACCAATTAGAATGGCAAGGGCAGAGGGCAGACAGCGGGTAATGAGTAAATGGAAAATAAAGAGCATAGAGTACTTCTGAAGCAGGAAAGAGAAAGGGAAAGAGCTGATGGGTAAAACAGGACAGATACTTTATTCTTAGGTAATAAAATCCTGTCTGCCTTACAGTTTTTATCCTTTCATATTGAGGATTATAGGTTAATCATTCAAGAAAAATAAGAGAGACCAGAAATTTAATAGCAGTCCAGTGGTTAAAACTTCACACTTCCACTGAAGGGGATGCAAGTTTGATCCCTGGTGGGGAAGTTAAGATTCCACATGTCATGTGGCGCGGCCAAAGGGAAAAAAATTTAATGAACATTTTCTACATATAAATATGGTACTTCGGATGTCCAAATTTGATTTAAAATTTGGTACAACTTGAAAACTTTTAGCATTCATCCAGGTAAAGTTTTTAAAACTATTAAAAAAAAATTATTTCTGTACAGTAGCCTAACTAATTGAAACAAATTAAACCACAGAAGGGTCAAGGTATAGTCTGATTTTCCTCAATCCTTCGCTATAATGTCTATTCAAGATTACAGGCTTCCCTGGTGTCTCACTGGTAAAAAATCCTGCAGGAGATGAGGGTTCAATTCCAGGCTCAGGAAGATTCCCTGGAGAAACAAATGGCAACCCACAATAGTATTTTTGCCTGGGAACTTCCATGGACAGAGGAGCCTGCTGAGCTACAGTCCATGGGGTCACAAAAGAGTTGGACACAACTTAGCAATTAAACAACCAAGCAACCAACCTATTTGAAATTAACCTGAAGTAATTATTTTTCTTTTCCTCATTTAAAACAAAATCTTTTCTCTCTCCTATAGAAGCATTAAATTATACCCTCTAGGAACTTCCTTGATGATCTAGAGGTTAAGACTTCATGCTTTCAATGCTGGGGGCTTGGGTTCCATCCCTGGTCAGGGAAGTAAGATCCCACATGTGTGGCCAAAATATATAAAGAAAAAAAAAATGATGTCCTCTAAGTACTGATGTACAGATTTAATTTATAAGATTTACATAATCCATAACAATAAAAGACAAGTGTTTCTTTCATCTAAATCATGCTTTTTTTCCAAAAATAAACAGTAATTTAAACTGAAACATACCAAGATGCCATAGTGAGGGATAATTTTTAATTCACCCAGGTGAAAATTTTTGAAACATAAATCCCATAGTGACTCTAAATCAGAAAAACACTGTTCAAGTACACTAAAGCTTAACTTTTGCACATTCAAAAGTATATCAACTTGTAGTGCTTCTGAAAGTAATAATTCCTTATCTACTGAGTTATTTTTAAATCAAAATAATGTACTATTGGGGGAAAAATTTAGAAATAATCCACTACTGTACTATATACTGAAATAAAGATTTAAATTAAAAAGCAAACTGAACAATAACTCATAAAAGTGTTTCACATTTATTTTTTAAAAGCCATTAAAGAAAGATTTATAAAATATTTTGCTCTTTTATTGACAATAATGATCATTAATTAGCACACATTATTAATACAGGTTACAGAACCTAGCCATTAGCTTTTATGAAGTAGGTCTAATAAATATTCATTGGCCAAAACCGGTCAGACTCCAACAATCATTAGCAATCTAGTTCACTGCTTTAAGAAGTCTGGGTGACTAAGCAGGAACCAGGATTAGGTTGTTACTTTTTTTCATTTTCTAAGCAACTTGGGTGTTGCATGAAGTCAGGATCCCACCTAGAGCTCACTGCTACCTGAGCACCAACAATTCAGAGTGATTACTAAGGCACTTGTCACACATATTCTCACTCCACTTCCATACTTGAGAACAGATTATTCCACAGAGAACACACAGCCAGGTACACACGGCCCCGCGGAGAAGCTGTACCGACAGGCTCATAGTTGTTCTTGAAGACACCCTAAAAAACCCCTTGATGACACTAAATTTATGTAAGCGGAGATGAAACCTGCTCTGCAGGTATCTAGATCCTCTAAGGGGATTTTGACCAAATCTAGTAGAATAAACTAAACATGAAAGCATATTCAAACTGACTACCAATTAAATAAATGCAAATTAAAACTATAATGAGATCCTACTTTGTGTGCACGGACTTGGCAAAAATTTTAAAGAATTTTAACACCCTGCTGGAGCTAAGTCATAAGAGTGCTGGCAGGGGTGTAAATTGGTGTCACTTTCCTGCGGGCAATTTCGCAACATGTGTCAAGACTCAGAATTTTCATTCTAGGAATATATTATGAGTTAATGGACAAGTACAAGAAAACATAAGTATAAGGATCCTTATTCACTGCAGGACACTAAAAGCAACAAAAATATTCACAAAAAGTTGCTTCAAGCATAAAGTGTCATATAGACAGGGGTTGCAGACATTTATCGTTATTGTTATGTGGAAAGAATTTATCGTATTGTTATGTGGAAAGAAAAGTCTATTTACAAAACACCATTTAGAAATTTAGCATAATCTTTCTTTATACATAACATAAAAATATGAGGGAGAGAGAAAATATGCAAATATGTGTGTGTATTTGGACAGAAGAATACACGGAAGATATCAGAATTAATCCATTAATTTTGGGTGTTGAAATTATAAGCAATTTTCTTTCTTTTGCACTGTCAGGAATATAAGAACAATTATGCACAACTCTAAAGTTATGGGCAATAAAATGTAAATATAACCAAAAAAGCTTAGAATTCTGTTACGCTAGACTCTGAACATGTTCTTCTATAAGCGCAGTTAAGTTCTATCCTGAAGTAGGTTCTGACCTCCTAAGAAAATCAACACAATCAGCAACACCTGGAGAGGCTTAATTTTCTAATGGCTGCAAAGCATGGCTCAGATTCAAAACTCTGGCTAAATGTAATTCATCCTATGCCCACGGATGCTTCAACCCTAGTCTCAAATGAATGAATAAAGGGTAAGAAAACACCAGGCCATAATAGCTACTTCCCATACTTATTCAAGTTTTATTTGAGGCAGACCATTTAAAAATCAGTGGGGGAAAAGCTATGGTCAGTTATAATAGTTATTGAACAGTAAGGGAAAGCACTATTTAAAATATTCCTTTCATTTACCGTCAACTGATAATTTTGCTTAAAATCTACTAATGGCATTTGAGTTTGATAATCATGTGGAAGTGAAGTTGCTCAGTTGTGTCCGACTCTTTGCGACCCTATGGACTGTAGCCTACCAGACTTCTCTGTCCATGGGATTCTCTAGGCAAGAATACTGGAGTGGGTTACCATTTCCTTCTCCAGGGGATCTTCAGGCAAGAATACTGGAGTGGGTTACCATTTCCTTCTCCAGGAGATCTTCCCGACCCAGAGACTGAACCCAAGTCTCCGGAATCGGAGGCAGACACTTTAACCTCTGAGCCACCAGGGAAGCCCCAATCATGTGGAGAACTCCTGTTTTACTTATATGAAGAATTGCTAACGGCAGTCCCCAATATTCTTATATTGAAAATTTTAAGTTCTTCATTTCCTGGGTCAATCATCTAGAGACACAGTTAAGAACAGTATATACTCTTGCTTTGAATAATTTAAAGTCAAGAAGTAAATACAGGCAGGAAAGTCAATGATTATAGATCATTTTAAGCACTATAACAAATAAGCATGAGGTGCCATAGAGGTACAGATTAAGTGCCTCTAAGACAAGGTAATGACTGACCAAGTGTGACTACTTAAATTGAATCTTAGATATTGATAGTAAGATTTAGTCAAAGGGATCAGAGAAGTAAAGGGTTTTAATTCTTACCATCTATGGAAGTAAGAAAAAGCAACCATGGGAACAAAGAATTTCTCATTAATAGGCCTGCCTAATTAGGTCCCAACAGCATTCACGTCTTCATTCAAAAGTTCCGATTCTCCACTTTGATTTGGGCACTGTGCTAATCGAAAAAGAAATGGATTTTTGCTTTGAGGGAGTATAAAACATAGAGTCATAAACAGGGAGTTTTAATCATGAAGTCACTATACATACAGTTAAGTATTAGGGGCCACAGTTTCATGGAAAACTTAGAAGAAATGTTATCTAAACTGAAAGCATAACACACAGGAGTAAAGTAAAATGCAAAATAAAAATAAAATATCAAAAGAAGACAAAATGGCAAAGAACAATTATTAGGTAGGAAGATCAAGAGATGCCTGATCACAAGGCAGACATGATGAAGACTTGTGGTTTCATTCTATGGTCAGTGGATAAACTAGAAAGGGGTTTTAAGAGAAGGAAGTAATCTGATCGCATTTAAGATTATTTTGCTAGGGTGGAATGGAATGGAATGAAGCAAGACAGGAAGAAGAGAGACTAATCTGGAAAATTAGAACAATCAAAGAAAGAAATGGTGGTGGCGGTGGTCAGCAGACAGACAGAGAAAGTTGGGATGGAAAGTAACCACCGCCATTCAGTATCAGTCATTTGACTGATACCAAGGAGTTAAAATATAAACAGCAATGTGATGATCAATTCTAAGCAGGGAGTGTGGGAAACAAAGTCATCCTGGATATGAGCCAAGTCTATCACGTGTATAAATGTGTGTGACAGTGTAATCATTCAATGGCACAGGAACGTGGAAGGGGGCAGAAGGTAAGTTTCATTTTTGACATATTTAGTTTGAAGATTCTTAAAAAGTACATGTTGTCATGTCTAGTAGACCAGGAGATATAAACAACATTGATATGAGCTGAAAACACAAAGCATCGGGAATTTGGAAGACCTAAGACATGACCTGATGCTGGGAGGGATTGGGGGCAGGAGGAGAAGGGGACGACAGAGGATGAGATGGCTGGATGGCATCACTGACTCGATGGACATGAGTTTGAGTGAACTCCGGGAGATGGTGATGGACAGGGAGGCCTGGCGTGCTGCAATTCATGGGGTCGCAAAGAGTCGGACACGAGTGAGCAACTGAATTGAACTGAACTGAAGACATGACAAAAACGAAATTAACACACGGGAGTTGATGGAGATGTCCCAGGATATTTGGAGAATTCCATGAACAAAGGAGTCTGGCAGGCTACAGTCCATGGGGTTGCAAAGAGTCTAACATAACTGAGCGATTAACACTTCACTCTCACTTTGGTGTAGGTAAAGACGAGGGAAGAGAAGGGAATGTTAAGTTACCTTGACATTTGCTAAACTGGAACAGGGAATGGAGGCCATAAAAGGATGAGGCAGTCAAAGACGTGGGGGCAGAATCAGGAGCCCATTATGGAGGCAAAGGGAGAAGAGCATTTCCAAAGGGAGGACTGATTAACCCTGTCTAAGACTACATTCAAGCAAGTCAAGCAAAATAAGAGCTGTGTCAATGGAGCGCAAGAGGCCACTATTAGCATTGCTGTTCAGCTGAAAGAAAGGCTGAGGATGTAAACACTTCCATCAGAGAATTTGGCTTTGGAGGGAAGGAAAGCAGGAACAAGAGAAGAATGAGGAAACAAGGGAGTTTTTATTTGTAAGCTTGTTTGCTTTTTTTTTGAGATAAAGAAACTAGCAAGAAGGTGTGTGGAAGAGGAGTAAATTGGGGAACAGATGTGTTCACATTAGCCACAGGCTCCTTTCCAATGAGACTGAATGATGGAAGCAAAGATGATGGAAGAAAACAAGGCTGTAGGCACCTGGCAAAAAGGGAAAAGAGTTGCTACCTTTTGGTTACTGATTTTAACAACAGTTTTGATGGAATGTCACCCAGAAGGTGGAGGAATACGAGGTCTTAGGAGAAGGCAATGGCACCTCACTCTAGTACTCTTGCCTGGAAAATCCCATGGATGGGGGAGCCTGGTAGGCTGCAGTCCATGGGGTTGCCAACAGTTGGACACGACTGAGCGACTTCACTTTCACTTTTCACTCATGCATTGGAGAAGGAAATGGCAACTCACTCCAGTGTTCTTGCCTGGAGAATCCCAGGGACGGGGGAGCCTGGTGGGCTGCCGTCTATGGGATCACACAGAGTCGGACACGACTGAAGTGACTTAGCAGCAGCAGCAGGAGGTAGAGAGAAAGAAATTACTATAGAAAACAGAGAGCGAGCTTAACAGGGAAGCAGACAGCATTGGTGTGTGTCTCACTGTTCAGTATCCTTTCAATAACTGCTGTAGTAACTGATACGTGAGGGACCAGTTGAGGTTGGAGATCACACATTTAAGAACGTTAATTGTCACTCCCGAGTTTCTGCCTGCAGAAATGTGAATCAGTCTAGGAGAGTCACTAGGTAGACAAATATTAGATGCAGTCTAGCTAGATGGGCGCAACAGAAAGCTAAAAGGACAAAGTTGAGAGGATATTTCCAAATGGGTCTTTCAAAAGGTGGAACAGGATAAAAGGGGAAGGAATAAAATTAAGAGACATTAATAAAGAAAGTAAAATGGGCGAGGAGATCAAAGGTCTCAATGAAATGTAGCAATAACGTGAGAGCTGGAAAGACAGCAAGCTGACGATGTCAGAGAGTAAGATGTGTGGGCTAAATACACCAGAGGTTAAGCAGTACCAGGAGATGGTAAGTTCCAGAGAATGACTATGACATGGATGGCTAAAATGGCTAGAATGGGAAAATACTTGTGTTGCGATATCCAAAGAATGAAAGGCCTTTGTATAGTAAGTAGAGCATCAGTGTGGATTCTGAAGTCACTGGTGTGTTGCTTGGATTTAGGGTTGATTGGAAAATTGATTGGAGGACTGCAAATTGGGTGTCAAAGTCCTCAATCGTGAGGGAGAATGGTGCGGACAAAAGATTAAAAGTAATAAAATAAATGTTCAAATTAATGATACTCTATCCTAGTATGAAATTTATAGACACTAAAAATCATGTTTTAAAGATATTTATCGATATAAGAAAATATTCATCATATGCTGACATATATAACAAAATACCAATTTTATCTGAAAAACAGTAGCTGTATTTGTGTGTCTATATACTTGCATATAGGCTTCCCTGGTGGCCAATAGTAAGGAATCCACGTGCCAATGCAGGAGATGCAGGTTTAATCACTGAGTTAGAAAGATCCCCTGGAGAAGGAAATTGCAACCCACTCCAGTATTGTTGCTTGGGAAATCCCATGGATACAGGTTCCTGGAGGACTACAGTCCACGGGGTTGAAAAAGATTGCCACATGACTGAGCAACTGAACAATGACAACAGCAGCAGCAAGAGGGAAGGGAAGGAGGTCCAGTAAAAACATCACGGGCTTTACAACAGCAGAGGGCTTTGCGGAGTATGGAAAAGAAAGCGCTGAGGCTCTTTTCCTCCCCCCTTCATATCTCTTCTAACTTCCTTTAATCCCTCCATTCTCTGTCTTCCTTAAAAAAGAAATGGAAATCATGGAAATCTTTGTATCTTACTGCCATCTCACATAACTCACAGGTCCTATCTCCTAACTGTAAAGCAAAACTATCTAAGCCTAAGAGCACTTTCGTGAGAGGATTGCAGGGAAATGACCTCAGGGAAGGCTCAATCTCCAGCTAAGGACAGAAACTGACAAGCCTCACTATGTTAGCAGCCAGAAGGGTAGACAGTGTTTCCAAAACAAGTCTCCAATAGAAAACACCTGCAATAATCCAGGTACATGGTGAGACATAAGCCTCATTTAGGAATTAGCAATATCTATGAATTTCAAGAGACCACTATACCAAGTAAAGTAGGTAGGGGAATGACTTAATCTCCAGGAACCTCACCAAATGTTCCGAAATTGTAAACTTTCCCAGGACAGAGAAATACAGCAGGCATAATATTGCTCACTGACATTCCTCTTTCCCCTCTCACTATAACCCTTATAGCTGGGCAGGTCTACATGACCGGCGTGAGCCTGTGATACAGCAGAGGAAGTGCTCCGTGTCACGCCTGGTCTGGGGTAATGAAAGGTCCATGTAGAATTCTCTAGCTTCTTTCTTTCCCTGAAATAGAAACTGAGCAAGATGTGTTTCCAGATAATACACAGGCAAGACAGAGGCTCTTCAATCCTATTCTTGAGTGATTGTATGGAGCTCCTACCAGCCAAAGGTGGATATAGACAGTAAGATCAGAATAAACCTTAGCAGAATGAAGTGGTTCAAATTTCAGTTACTTGGTTACAGCAGCATACATAGCTAGCCTAAACTTACTGACCATGCTCACGTTGGCCAAGAAAATCAAAAGCTGTGATAGATGATAAGAGTGAATGAGGTGGAAAAGAGGACAGAGTAGCCAATTTAAAGGTTCAGGTCCCCCAGCTTCCTAGAAAAATCACAGCTCAGCTAACTGGTGGACTAGTCTCTTCTTCAGAGGCCAGAGGGTCAAACAACAGCTTAACAATATCCAGGAAAAATGGAGCACCCCCTGAAAAACTCAGCAGGAAATAGTCTTCATATGTAAACATCTTGCCACATTCCATCCCATTCCTTCCACACAAACAAGGAAGTCATTCTGAATGACGAAATTTGTCCAAGATCACCAGAGCAATCATTTTCTTGTTTGAGTGCCTTGAGCCACAGCTCAACCAATAATATATCAAGACATTCTTAATTTTATGAACTGACAAAGCTATATAATAAAAGGAATAAAATAACAATAACAACTCATCACACATAAGTGGTTTTCTTTCAGTAAAGAATTTAAACGCTACTGGAAGAGTCAAGCTAGAATTAACTTCTAGGCATTATACAAATATTAATTTAGGACTTTCATAATTATAATAGATGAGAATTATTTGAGTTTCAATTTCCATCATTATTAGTTTTAAAGTATTAATAAATATTTTAAGCCATACATGTGAGTATGAAATCACATCAACAGTATAAAATCAAGTGAACTGCAGAATATTATCTAAAAGAATAAAATATTTACCAATCATTATTGCCACCCTCTTCACTGGAAAGACCTGGTTCATTGTGACATACTCTGACCTGTTTCCCAATGAGTATTTTCTGTCGCTTCTTCTGCAATGCCTGCTCACCAGGGATCTTTGAAGTTTGCTGCAAAACGAATATTAGTGACTCCAGAAGGCTGCCCCAAGCACACTCAAACCAAGCAGAGTCTTTGTAAGAGTTGTGTGTGAGAATGAACTGCTCTCACATAGCACAGTACATTTATTTGTAGAAGATAAATCCAATTGTTCTGTAGCTTTTCCAAGGCCAAATAGGAAAATATATCACGAAATGAAAAAATTCTCTCTGGTGAACTTTGTGGTTGTCAGACCAACAACATCTATTTGTTTTGTTTTGTTTTGTTTTCCAGAAATGTTCCTACTGTCCATGACAGTATTGTGTCTTTCGCAGGGTAGCTAATTTGAGGACAGCTAATTTGATACGCAATTCTAGCAATGAGACATGGAATGCAGGCCCCAAATAATCAGCATCTGAAAGCATCTCCCCTGTTTAGATACAGGAAAGGAAAAGCCACTGGAGTGGTCTGCAGCTGTCTTGCAATCCCCGGAGAAAGTGACACATAATAGAAGACAAGAGTCAACTTTGGGAAAAAAAACAAGTAGTTGAAGACATTGATAATTCCGATTAATCAACCCATAAACTCAATTTTTCAATGATTCCAGAATGAAATAACAAAGAAAAATCTTTTATTTCAGCCAACTAAGTTGAATATTTCATTATTAGCAAATGAAGGCATCTTGACAGATACAAATGTCAAGACACAGAGCCTGCGTGTGTTCCATGCTCTGAGAATGTATCTGCACGTTCCAGAAATCCTCGCATGCTTATCCCTATTCTCTAATCAAATAACACTTTATGTGCAAAAAAAAAAGAAATGTCATAAAATCTGCATTTTCTGTAAAAGGCGCCTATAGTCGAGGCTTATCTTAAGGGTTATAAGTGGGACAGCAGAAGCCACGGAGATGAGTGATTTGATCTTCGTGGGATTGGAGCTGCAGCAGAGCCACAGGACCCCTGAGTGCCCTGCAAGCACACCGCCTGCAGAGAGACTTCACCCACCTCCTGCTTCTGGGAAAGGCACAGGAGGCATAAATAGAAAAATACGTCATTTGTTACACTCACTAAACTCCTTGCTTCCAAGTAGTAGAGTGAAAAAACCATTTTTAAAAACCCAAGCTATAAATATGGAAGTCAAGTGAGTCCTGGAAATCACTCCTGACACTGGCTCCAAATAACACTAGGTTAGTACTCTTGCCTGGAAAACTCAATGGGCGGAGAAGCCTGGTGGGCTGCAGTCCACGGGGTCACTAAGAGTCGGACACAACTGAGAGATTTCACTTTCACTTTTCATTTTCATGTGCTGGAGAAGGAGATGGCAACCCACTCCAGTGTTCTTGCCTGGAGAATCCCAGGGACGGGGGAGCCTGGTGGGCTGCCATCTATGGCGTCGCACAGAGTCAGACACGACTGAAGCGACTTAGCAGCAGCAGCAGCAGCAGCAGCCCCAAAATATCCTCATAAGGTTTCTGATAGGCTCATGTAATTGAAGCAGAAGTTGGACACTGGTGCTCTGTCAAGACTACATTTAGGCATTTTATCATTTTTATAACATTACATAAGATGAAGAGAAACAGAATATATGAATATATATAAAACTTTCAGTTCAGTTCAGTCGTTCAGTCGTGTCCAACTCTTTGAAACCCCATGAAGCGCAGCACACCAGGCATCCCTGTTCATCACCATCTCTCGGAGATCACTCAGACTCACGTCCATCGAGTCTGTGATGCCTGCCATCCAGCCATCTCATCCTCTGTCATCCCCTTCTCCTCCTGCCCCCAATCCCTCCCAGCATCAGAGTCTTTTCCAATGAGTCAACTCTTCGCATGAGGTGGCCAAAGTACTGGAGTTTCAGCTTTAGTTGTCACTTATTGTTATTCTTCATCCAGTATTTTTTCATCCCAGCCCAGGACATCGTCACAGCCCTGTTATTTGGCAGTGACAAAGGCTACTGATTCCAGCACTATTTTCCTTCTCCAAAAACACAAACCTAAACTGAGAAATAATCAAGGAGAGAAATTCCCTTCTATTCTCTACTCATTCAGAAAGAGTCTTTATTTCTTTTCAAATCCAAAGGAGAGAATCAGGCACATATTACAATTTATCTACTTTCACTTGCTCAGACTGAAATGAACGACTAACACTTTCAGGCTGGTAGTCAAAACTGTTCACTCATTATTCAGTGAACTTCAAGAACCAATTAGCTATAAAAGTCATCTAAGCTAGGAAACCTTCACCAGCCGTTTTGGAAAATAGTGTGCATTCTTCTACTAAAATAAATTACAAATACTTATTGGTAATGTCTAAATTTTTGTCTTTGAAAATTAACATATAATTTTAATTCAAACTATAGATTATTTATGCTTCTTTAATGGTAATTAAAGAACATGAACATTAGAGACTTTCTTTTTTTAAAAATTCTGCTTAGCAATATTTTCACAAATACGAACATG